>CAWUDS030002254.1:0-30000 GCA_963859935.3 Lathyrus sativus | reverse complement strand
GAATCATTCTCACGGAGTCTATAAGAAGCATCATTGTTTTCATTAGGTCTGGGTACAGAAAAAAAGTCTTCAGCGACCGATCCGGCAGAACAACTCAAAAGATAAAGAAGTATAGTTAATTTCTTCATGCTTCTTCCAAGTTCGACGTACCATTTGTACAAAGAAGAATCCCCCTCCTGACATGCTGTCTTCTTCATATAGATAGATATAGGATCTATAGAGCAATTACTGAGAAGTAGATTTTGTGAAACAACCCTCCCTATCTGATAAAAAAGGATCCCATGATCCTGAATCTCTCTTATATGAGATCTAAAATTCCAAGTTTGTCTATGAAGAGCAAATCGAATTATATTAGTGTCTATAATAGATTTCTTTTGTATAATACTAATCGATAGCGCCTCATTAGTAAGTGCTACAAGATCAGGTACATTAGAACCTAGAGTTATAGACCCCAATCGATTAGTATTGAATATTTGCTTTTCCAAGTGAAATCCCCTAGTATATGAAAGAGTAAAAAAGTGCTTTCTTTGTTGTGGAATAAGAAGCCTTCGTACCTTAATGCATGTATTTAATTTATCCGTCCCTATTAAACAAGGGTCTACTTTTTCTGGAATATGAGTAGAAGCAATAACAAGATTATTGCTAGTAGAACCTTTTTCAGAATCTCTGGAAAGAGAGTTCACTAATATACCCAGCGATAAGTCATCCGACTCCTTCCTATCGAAATCATGAATGTTTGGAATCCAAATTATGCAAGGAGACATTGCTTTTACTAATTCCAATTGAATTGTGAGATAAAACCGGTCTAGTTCCTTTTCCGGTATGATATCGCTAGATACCGGATCCTCCATACTTAGAAACTTCAATCGGCTATCAAGCTTACGGTCGAAATCGTCGCTATGATCCCTTTCATAATTCTCTGGATTATAGCAACTACCCTCGTAATCCGGTAAAAGACTGTAAATGGTACCCTCTCTTTGATCAAAAAGATCGTCCTCATCATAACTCGTATCAAAACCCCTAGGAAAGTTCTCCAGGAACTTGTTTACAAATACTGTAATGAAAGGAACATAGGAGGTTGTCGCTAGAGATTTGAGCAAATAGGATTGTCCAGTTATTATAGAACCTATCACTAAAATACCCCTAGAAGGGGATAGGGCTAAGCGTAGCGAAAAGGGTTTATCATGAGATGGGAAATCCAAACAGCTAGCCCTACACGGGATTTCTGAATAAGTGATTGTCTGATAATGAGCGAGGAATACCCGTCTTTCTGCTAAGCAGGATGTATTGAACTCATAATTCATTAGATCCTTTTTATGAATGTCAATTAAATATCGTAAGTAAATTGTTCCCGGTTGTTCAATCATTTGATAACCAGAGTTATTCTTTGATAACTCATCACTATTAGTAAGACTCACTAAAATTTGATCCATCCTTTTTTCTGTCGTTAAGGTAGAGAAAGTAAGCAAGAATTCTCTTTCTTTATCAGCAATTAAATCACTATTCGCGATCCAGGATTCTATTTTATCAGAAATGCAATCACTATTCATGTTTTTTCTTTTTTTTATCAATGAATAGATTTCTTTACTTGTATGACTTAAATGTCTCGTATTTTTCAAAAACGCGATTCGATTGATGGGATTTGGTAGAATCCTTATGAACTTCATGAGATTAAAACCTTCACCCCTTGGGACGCCAGAAGGCGAACCTCGTCTTTCTTCTCGAAAATTTTCGAATTGTTTTAGAGCCATTCGAAAAATATACTGTAACCAGAAATATTTTTGTTCTGATGTACCATACCTATCCAGAAGTTTTTTCAATTCAATGATGTAGGATGGAATCATCAACGATTTGACCTGTTCGAACTCTGTCTGTAACTCATTAGAGAATCGAGAAACAAAGGAAAGATGTGTATGAACTAAATATCCAGTAATAAGAAGAAGTAAAAGGATTGAAAACAGGAACTCCTCAATATTTAGTGATCTCAGATGTGTCGATATGAATGGTGACTCATTATTTGTGTGAAGAAGATCTTTTTCGTACACCTCTACAAGAGACTTATGTAAACACTTACTCCAAATCTCACTTATACGATTCCGTTGTCCAATACCCAGTTTTTTCCGAAGAATTGCCTTGGCTCCATGGATAAGATTAGGCAAAATAGATAACATTTTTTTCCATTTAGGACTCTTCTTTAGTATCACAAATAGGTCTGAAAAAGTATGTATAAATAGTAAAAGTAGATTTTTTTGCCCTGTCGTGGTAAGGAGCGACGGTATTATATACGGGTACAATGGCTTCAATTTGGAGAGAACGGTTGAAAAACTACTCTTTCTTTGAAAGTTTCTATACATCTGCCCTTTTTTAAGGAATTTTTTTAGAGGTTTTTTTTTCCTCTTTTCGGATGGTAAAAATTCCTCAGAATATAGAGTATATGAATATAGAGTATATAGAGTGTCACGCAAATCAGTGTCAAGCAAATCTATGTTTAAATCGAAATCCAAATACGTATGCAACTTTTTCCATTTTGGATCAGACAGATTAATAGCGGAAAGACGATTACAATAAGTTCTTTCAAAATTCACTATTTCTTCCTCTGTTAGAGGTGTTCCAGAAATGTCCGCAATAGCTCTAGGACCGCGAGTTGGAAAATGGAAAGATTTGTACAAGTCATATCCGTCATCACCACTTTGCGGAAAATTATTTAATATGTTAGAGACCTCTAACTCGCTTGGTGAAATAGTATCTCTGTCCAAAAAAACATGTTTTTTTTTCCCGTCGCCAAAAGAAAATATTTTCTTTCGACTGAACAAGACATTGAGGAATTGTTCATACAAAAAATCATAATTACAGGACCTTTCCCCATAAAAAGAGAATCTTTTCTTACAATCGAAATCTTGATTATTCAAGAATCGAAGTCGATTTACTTTATAAAAAGAGGAAATCAATGAACTTCTATGAAAACATTTCACAGGATTCAGCCAATTGTCTTGATTTGCTATCTGATTGATCAATAATTTCGATTTTTGAGAAGTATAATAGTCATCCAATAATAGGGCTTTCTTTTTTTTCAAATGAACCGTTTGCAGACCCATTGATTCTAACAACTGATTCCCGAGTGCATCATTCATACGTTTCAATTCATCCATATGGATCTGAGACCTATGAACGGGCATACTCCCAAAACTCACCAAGAAAAAAGGAACTGAGTTAGAGAAAAAGGGAAGAAGCTTGGACAAAAACAAACAAAGTGACTTAGAAAAATTTTTTTTGTCGATAACCTCAGACCAATCAATCGAATATGCATTCATATGTAATCGATCGAACACTACTTGAAAACGGCTATTCTCCTCAGAAATGAAATGGTCCAAATGTTCCTGGAAATTCTTGCTCCCCTTGGACCATTTGTATTTATCTGTATTTGGATCCTTATTCACGGATCTCTCGGTTCGATAAATAAAAAGAAGAGGATCAAAGCATTTCTTCTGACTCTTTTTCCAATTTGAGAAACGTTGATTGATCATGTGTTTCCTTAGAGGTATATGATTATGAATATCATTTTCATACCTTTTAATTACATATTCTAAGTTGCGATTGAATCGATTACCTTGAAAAGAATTCCCACAAGAGGTCTGGACCCATTTTTTTATGATCTTTGGATAAAAAGATTCATTCGCTTCGTAAAAAAGCCGAGGCAGAACCAATAAAGATTTCTTTTTTGATTCATCCCTGGAGTTGAATACTTGATTTACAAATTGTTTATCATCAATTTTCGACAAATCAATAGAAAAAGAGAATCCATTATGATACACCAGATCCGGCTTAGTTATTGAGAGATTGAATAGATTTGCCATTTCTTGAAATCTCTCTTCTGATTGAAAATCGCGATGTAACAAGTACCCCCCCCTATTCTGGTCATGGAATAGATCAAATAAACCAAAAACTAGCTTTTTGTTCAAGAATGAAATATGATTTGGAACTGTCAAAAGTTTCTCCTTTGCAACCCTATCACATCCTCTATCGGATGAAATAGGATGAATTGAGACATTATTTTGTAAATACATGATTATCTTAACTATATTGGCTATTTCTTTATTTTCCGATTGCCTCGAAAGAACAAAAGAAACATCTTCTTCTTTTTTAAATAATTTTATATCTTGAGCGGACTTCTCAGTAGGATTCAAATCCAGATGAAGTTCTGACCATCTGTCGCCGAAAAAAGAGCAATTATCTCTCTCAGATATATTTTTTTCTTTTGGACCAGACAGGAGCGGAACAATCAACCTAGTCATGACCAACCTATTGATATTGAACGAATCTTTTGAGTCTTCCAATGGATCATTCCCGGATCCAATGGAATTGATTTGTATAGGAAGAAGCCCTGTCAAATAAATATTTTTTTTTTCGATCATCTTTCGATTGTTAATACGATATATAAGGATCGCTAGTAGAAATAAGACAAAATTCTTGATCGTGAAATATCTTGTTAAACCGCGTGAAACTAGGATACTCCAAATTCTGGAGTCTAAGAGTTTGATAAAACTCTCTTGATGGAAAAAAATGTGAATGACAGATATGACTGAATGGAATTGTGTCCAGGAATCTGAGAAATAGGAAGAATTCTTGCTCTCTCTAAAAATGTCTCGCAATTCTAAAATCCAAATGTCTAAGTCATTTTTCTTCGTTTGATTCATATATCCCCCTTTATTTAAAAAAATTAAAAAAATTTGATGTATTTTTTTTATCGATTGTTTTTTCTATTCTATTTATTTCTCTTTTCTCTATGTATTTATTTATATCTAAACTGAGATATATCATCATACCAGCAACTTGATTTGCTATTTCACTCTCAATCTCTTGCCCTAAAAAAAGGATTCTGTCGTAAAAAAGTTGATGGTATAAGTCAACCCAAGTAGCTTCATCCTCGCCAGGAATTTGAAAGGCTACCTTTGGAACACCTACTGGCATAAAAAAATGATGAAGTTGTCTGACACCAGCATGTTACTTTGATGTCAAATTGTGCAGATTATAGATATTTATCTATGATCTATATATCTATTTTATTTTCGATTCCGAAAAGAATATGAAATTCAGAAAATAATATGAATATTTTAATCTTCAAGTTTTTCGTTTTACTATGTATATCATATTAAGTATAAGATATAAGCTTTTTCCAATAGAAGAAGTTTGACCCCTCCCATTAATAATTCCCATTATTAATGTTTTCGTTTTCTTTATTGGTGGGGTCTTATATATTCCATTTTCATGTGCCTCACAACCCGAAAGAATTCGGGGGGAGGGGTCATTTCGTTTTTTGATCTAGAATGAATAGTTTCAAGAGATGAGAGAATTCAGAATACCCACTAGAAATACTAATCCAATCCATAAGGATGTAGCGGAAAAGACAACATTTTTGTTACTTGACCAACCATCAGGAGAAGCAAATACAACAGGTACACTAATTAATAAAATGGATGAAGTAACAATTAATGCAAAAACAGCTAATTGAAACGCAATAGTCATGTTTATAATCCTCTAATTTACCAACAAAAGAACTATACCATTTGATCCCCCAACCCCTTTTCTTTTGATTTGACCCCTTCCAAAAATAAATAAAAAACACATTCTCATTATGGGGGGTTTTATCATGAATCCATTGATTTTAGATGACACTCCTTATTGAGGCATGAATCGAGGGGTAGTTTTTTTTTTTTTTACTTCACAAAAGAGCATGCTGGATCATGAATATATAATATATAATATATATGGATAGAGAACTAGACCAATAGATTCACACTGGATATCTTTATCATAGAGAAAAGGGTATTAATTTGTATGGTCATGTTCTCTTGAGTGGAATAAAGATAAAATAGAAATTAGCTTTTGGAGAGATGGCTGAGTGGTTGATAGCTCCGGTCTTGAAAACCGGTATAGTTCCAAACAAAGAACTATCGAGGGTTCGAATCCCCCTCTCTCCTTTTTCTTGGCGAATGGATTTTTTTCTTTTATTGATTTAAATTGATTTAAGTTGGCTCGGTTTTTTCGGGCTCGGCTAAGTGGTGATATAGCCGAGCCCGAAAAAAGATTAGATATAAATGAATTGAAAAAGAAAATATTTTTTCAATATGATCTCCTCGACTCAACTCAATATGTATACTAAAATCAAAGTGATTCTTACGTCAAGCATTGGATTTCATGTCTCAATTAAGAGGAGTCATGGAAAGAACAGGCTCCAAATCTCTATCAATTCCTTTTTCAAATCCTGCGGCAGCTGCGCGAGCTCTTCCCGCGTGCCATAAATGACCTACGAATAGGAAGAATCCTAGAACAAAATGAGAAGTAGCTAACCAACTTCTAGGAGAGACATAATTGACTGCATTAATTTCTGTAGCTACGCCACCCACGGAATTTAAAGAACCTAAAGGAGCATGAGTCATATATTCTGCGGAACGACGTTCTTGCCAAGGCTGTATATCTTTTTTCAGTCTACTCAAGTCCAAACCATTAGGACCTCTTAGAGGTTCTAACCAGGGAGCACGCAGATCCCAAAAACGCATAGTTTCTCCTCCAAAAATGACTTCTCCGGTCGGAGAACGCATTAGATATTTACCTAAACCGGTAGGCCCTTGAGCGGAGCCTACATTAGCTCCAAGACGTTGGTCTCTAACTAGAAAAGTAAATGCTTGAGCTTGAGAAGCTTCCGGTCCAGTGGGACCATAAAACTCACTAGGATAAGCAGTATTATTAAACCAGACAAAGCAACAAGCTATAAAACCAAAAACGGCTAAAGCACCTAAACTATAAGATAAGTAAGCTTCCCCAGACCATACTAGTGCACGCCGAGCCCATGCAAAGGGTTTGGTTAAGATATGCCAGATTCCACCAAGTATACAAATGGAACCCAACCATACATGTCCCCCAATTATATCTTCCAAATCGTCCACACTAACAATCCAACCTTCTCCCCCAAAAGGCGATTTTAGTAAATAACCAAATATAATGCTTGGACTAAGGGTTAAGTTGGTAATTTTTCTTACATCTCCCCCTCCTGGAGCCCAGGTATCATATATACCCCCAAAATAAAAAGCCTTCAATATTAGAAGAAAAGCCCCTATACCTAACAAAATTAAGTGAATACCTAAAATAGTAGTCATTTTATTTCTATCTTTCCATACATAACCAAAGAATGGAAAAGATTCTTCAAGAGTCTCAGGTCCCAGAAGTGCATGATAAATACCGCCAAAGCCCAATACTGCAGAGGAAATTAAGTGAAGTACTCCAGATACAAAGTATGGAAAGGTGTCGATAACTTCCCCTCCAGGACCTACCCCCCAACCTAGAGTAGCTAGATGGGGAAGTAAAATTAAGCCTTGTTCATACATGGGCTTCTCGGGTACGAAATGAGCAACTTCAAATAGGTTCATTGCTCCGGCCCAGAATACTATTAATCCGGCATGGGCTACATGGGCCCCCAGTAGTTTACCGGATAAATTGATAAGTCGGGCATTCCCGGCCCACCAAGCAAAACCAGTCGTTTCTTGGTCACGACCAGTTAAAGGTAAAGTTCCATTAAAGAGCGTTTCCACGTGGTAGAACCTCCTCAGGGAATATAAGGTTTTCATGAGGCTGATCTTGAGCCGCCATCCACGCACGAATACCTTCGTTTAAGAGAATATTTTTGGTGTAGAAAGTCTCAAATTCAGGATCTTCCGCTGCGCGGATTTCTTGAGAAACAAAGTCATAGGCACGTAGGTTCAGGGCCAGACCGACTACTCCAAGAGCACTCATCCATAAACCAGTTACTGGTACAAATAACATAAAGAAATGTAACCAACGTTTATTGGAAAAAGCAACCCCAAAGATTTGGGACCAAAAGCGGTTAGCAGTAACCATTGAATAAGTTTCTTCTGCTTGGGTTGGGTTAAAAGCACGGAATGTATTTGCGCCATCACCATCTTCAAATAAGGTATTTTCTACGGTAGCGCCATGAATAGCGCATAGTAGGGCAGCGCCCAATACACCAGCAACTCCCATCATATGAAATGGGTTTAATGTCCAATTATGAAACCCTTGGAAAAAGAGAATGAATCGAAATATAGCTGCTACACCAAAACTAGGCGCAAAGAACCAACCAGACTGGCCCAGTGGATAAATCAGGAATACAGAAACAAAAACAGCAATTGGACCGGAGAATGCGATTGCATTATAAGGCCGCAATTGAACAGATCGAGCAAGTTCAAATTGACGTAACATAAAACCTATTAATCCGAAAGCACCGTGAAGAGCAACAAAAGTCCACAGACCACCTAATTGACACCAACGGGTCAAATCTCCCTGTGCTTCAGGACCCCACAGTAACAACAAAGAGTGTGCTAAACTATTAGCAGGAGTAGAGACTGCTGCAGTTAAGAAGTTACAACCTTCCAAATAGGAACTTGCCAATCCATGAGTATACCATGAAGTTACAAAGGTGGTACCTGTGAACCAACCCCCCACGGCAAAATAGGCGCAAGGAAAGAGCAATAGACCGGACCAACCCACAAAAACAAAACGGTCCCTCCGTAACCAGTCATCCATAATATCAAATAAATCATTTTGATCTTTGGTAAATTTACCAAGAGCTATAGTCATAGTAATCCTCCTATTCAACTACTTCAAACCATTTCCGAACACCTCCTAGGATTTTCAACGATGGAACCTTCGAGGCTTTTTTCATTTTATATAGAATATGATTTCTCGTAGACTGTCCCTTCTTTTCTACTGGGGTTCGAATAGAAAAATTCTTTTTTTGTCCATTGATATCTAATAAATCCATTAACTTAATTAATTGGCTTATTCCTTTCTATTCTAACAAAATTCCCTAAGTCATGACTCGAAAATTGTCTTATGACTCATAAATCCTAGAAATACATTTTTTAAAGAACTATTCCAAAAACAAATGATCGATCGCTTTTATTACTCTCGTTACCAGCGGATCCCCAGACATACTACTCTGCTTTTATCAAATAAGATTCTTTTTGAATCTTGTTCGTGAAATTAAAAAAAAAAAATAGTTTTCTATATTATTCGAATTTGTATGTCTAGAAAACTACTAGAGGATCCTATTTTTACTTTCTATTTTACTATTTTTACTTTCTATTTTACATTGATTTCTTTTATTGTATTCTTTGTTCTATTTTTCTGTCATTCAGATTAATCTAATTCCGACGTATACCCTTTACTTGCGGATCGAGGTAATAAATTGGACTCTTTTTCTCTATTTATTTTTTTATCTATCTGTCCTATTTTTGAATATTCTAGGGAATTGGATTAATAATAATAGATTCTAACTGAAAGTTTCGTCCAATAATTGCCTTCAAAATCTCGTATGCATCATAGATATGAAAACCAAATGTTTGATACTCGAAGTCATGATTGGATGGATTTTTCTATTCTTTTTATAGACATATCTTCTATTTTTATAGACCTATCTTAAAGAAATAATAGAAATCAATTTTGATCTTTTCTTGTATTCGGAAAAAAGATATTTGGAAGTCAAATGACTTGTCTGTTGGAACTTAGAATAAGCCCTCCCATTGGAGGAGAGGAGTAGCAATTGATTCCTAGGAACAATAAGATATTATCCGAAATATAGACGGATTCTTGCAGAGTTCGAACCAAAAGGGTATTAAAAAGAAAAAAAGATACACTGTTCGAATTTCATTTCTATCCACCAATTGGAATATCAGAATAGTGGATATAGTTCTGATTCAATAGGTTAGGTCCACTTACTTTTTTTAGAATCTTTCCCTTTATTGGATTGGAAGAATCCAAAATAGGAGTATATGACAATTAAAGCAAAGAAAATATCAGATTCTAAAAAAAGAAATATATATAGAAAAGAATACTATTTCCCTTTCTAACTAGAATGAGTTTACTCTATTCGAATGATAACAATAACTTAATAGAGTTTAAATTCTAAATTGGATTTTTTATAATGAAATTCAACTATTCATTAGTTTTTTTTATTTTATTACAAACAGAAACTTCTTACAAATATCAAGAATATTTGTATATCTTTCTTCAAATAGAAATACTACTGTTATCATTTTTTGATCAAAAAAAAGCCCTTTATCAGATTTGAACCGATGACTTACGCCTTACCATGGCGTTACTCTACCGCTGAGTTAAAAGGGCGCCGTTTGAGTCAATTCCCGAATACAGAATCAGCCAATATGAATATGAATATGAATATGAGTTGAGTACATCTATTTCAAATATTTCCGAATCTTTGATAAATGGATTCTATCCTGTCCCTTAACTCAATTCTTATTGATCTTCATCCTTTTTTATTTTACTCCATTTCCGGATTCATTCTCATTTTTTTATTTCCCTACTTAGTGTGAAATAGAAATATACCTAATTCAATCTTCTTAACACTGAATGAAAGTGAACGAAATAAGGTGTTAATGCCCCCCTGTTCCAGCAAATCAATTATTTCCAGAAAGGATTCTATGTTTATTTTGGTTTCTTTCGCATTACTTCGTTTTATTTTGTATTTTGTTGAATTCTAGATTGGTGATTGGAATGAACCATTTCGAAATCGAAAGGGTGAATCCAAAAATTGTAAGGAATTCTGAAAGATGGGAAGATCCTTCTGATTGAATCATTCTATTGACAATTTCAAAAAACTGTTCATACTATGAACATAGTAGAATGGAGGTCGGGCAAGGCTGCCCCCATCGTCTAGCGGTTTAGGACATCTCTCTTTCAAGGAGGCAACGGGGATTCGACTTCCCCTGGGGGTAGGATACTACGAAAGGAAATGGATCAGGGATTATCAATAAAGACTAAATTGGATTCTTCCTGCTGGGTCGATGCCCGAGCGGTTAATGGGGACGGACTGTAAATTCGTTGGCAATATGTCTACGCTGGTTCAAATCCAGCTCGGCCCAAAAATAAAATATTTACGGATCCACCATGAAATGATAGACCCCATTTGGTGTTCTCTTAAAATCACCAATGGGTTCGGATACACAAGATTAGAATCTCGAGTCCTATGTGTTTTTTCCATATTACTTACATATTTTTTCCACAAATTAGGATTTTGCAAAATTCCTATCGGGATCTGTAAGTTTAAAGTCTAAGGAAAGGGTTAAAGTTAAAAAACAAAAAAGACTCTTTTTTGTTTCCTTGATTTCTTGATTGATTTATTTTTAAATCAAGTTGGCAATAACGAACGGATTGCGATGCGAGTCATCCGTGTCGATAAAGTGCAGACCCATCCAAATAGGAATATATATAGAAGTAAGCCCCAGGGGTTCGAATCTCAAATAGAAAAACAAAGAATTTGGATGAAATTGTAAGAATATATATGTATACTATACGACTTTTTCCCTGGGATTGTAGTTCAATTGGTCAGAGCACCGCCCTGTCAAGGCGGAAGCTGCGGGTTCGAGTCCCGTCAGTCCCGATGGATACAAATCCAAAAAATATCAATGGATTTAGTGTATGAAAGGGAATAAAAATAAAAAAAAAATATCATTTCTAACGGGTATCTCCTTTTTTCTTTTTTAGTTTTAGGGAAAGGTTGGGACAAAGAAAAAGGACTTTTGGATTGCATCAGAAAGTCATTTTCTTATTTGGTATGGATAAAACATCTTCCGATGTTATACTATTCAATTCTCGACCATGAATTCTTGATTTGATAGATCACATATAGTTATTCGTGATATGGATCCGATTGGATATCATCGAGATCCTATTTATACCATTGAATTTAGTGAAGAAATATTTTTTATTTCTATGGGATTAAATCCCGAAGTATTTATTAGAAATTAAAGAGAAAGAAAACATAGAGATTATGGAAGTAAATATTCTCGCATTTATAGCTACTGCACTCTTTATTCTAGTTCCTACTGCCTTTTTACTTATAATTTATGTAAAAACGGTAAGTCAAAGTGACTAATTTTACTGAAACATGACTTCTTATTTCTTAGCAATGATTGAAGAAAAACATGAAAAAAGGATTTCTATTTCTTTTAATCTTTGTTTTAAATAAAATGATCAGACTACAACCAGCAGAATTCTATTAACCATATAGTAGAAAGAAATCAAATCTATTTCTTTCTACTATATTCTCTATTACGGTAGGAGTAGGATAAAAATAGAATGTTTTACTAAAAAAAAAAGAGTTCCTATGGAGGAACCAATTTATCATTTTCTTTTCATATGGATATTGGATATCGATCTATAGATATATATGGAATGTAGGCGTCCACATTTTTCTTTATTTCATCTAAATCTATTCTATTTGTATTGGTTCCAATCAATCTGAAATAATTCAAAAGCAACGCCATTTTTATTCTTCTTAGTTTCATTTTTAGATTTAAGATTCTTTATCAGAATCCCGGTAACTAATAAATAAAAATAAAGAATCTTTTTAGTATTCCAAAATTTAAATAGATTAAATGGAATCGGAATCCGTTTCCAATTATCTTGATTCCCGGGATATCAAGATGGCAACAATTTAAATATTTGTTTGATTCAAAGAGTTTTTTTTTCAATAAGATATATACATGGAATATATTACACCACTGGAAGCAATACAAGAGAATTTCTAAATCCAGATAGAATTGCATTTCATTAATTAGTATTAATAAAATAACTCAAATAGTTCAAAACTGGAAGAACTCAGCTATAAAACAATTGAGACAGTTTGATCCCTTAACTCAATTAGTATTACCTTTAAAGTCCACTTCTTCCCCATACTACAAGGGAAAGGGAAAATGTAAAAACTACCATTAAAGCAGCCCAAGCAAGACTTACTATATCCATGTCAATTATGTCTCCTATCTATATCAATATGATCAATATGAAGAAATTCTTTTATTAATTCTTTTTTTATTGTTTACTTATTTTTCTTGTATTCTTTTAGTTTTTCACTAAAAATTGGAGAATATCTTCTAATAATAGTGGAATCGCTGGTACAGAGTCAAAAAAGGATTCCATTCCGTCCTAACACCATTGACGAAACATCCAATTAGAACATATAGCAAGTTCTTATCCGATTTGGAGTAGAATTGAAAAATTGAAAGCATAAATAAAAAATATACTTAGAAGTAGTAAGGTAATGAATCCTACTAATAGGTAGGAACTATGTTTTCTTTCCCCCCCCATTTTAGTAAGTAAAAAATAAAGAATCAAGATAGATTCTTTTGCATACTCTTATTTGCATCTGTTCGTTCCATCGGATCTAATCCTTATTGTATCTCGATTCGTTCTCTAAAACAATTGGAAAAGAGCCTATTCAATTCTTTTACTATAGATTACCCCAAAGAAAGAGTTTTCTTTTTCTTAGAATGGAAATGGAATAGAAATATATTTCTAATATAGACTCATGATTCTATTTTTTTTTTTAAGTTAATTAAGAAAGTTGTATTTGGTGAATTCAATTCCCGCTTTCATTCCTTCACTATCTATTTCGACATAAACAATAAGAGGACTCTAGGAAAAGACAAATTATCCATCCTAGAATCCTGTTTTCCCTTTGTCTATTTCTACTTTACTTAATATTCTGTACCTACCTATTTTTTTAGGTTTAGTATCGAGTTAATTCTAAAACAATAGAAATTAGAGGATTTCTAGAACATTAAAATCCGAAAACAGCTACATAATCATATGGTTCGAATTAATTGTGCAGTTGAAAAAAAAAAAAAACCAAGAACCAAATAGTCTTCTTCACAATATACATACTATGACTGAACTAATTCTACGGTACAAGGAATTTTCTAAATATAGTATATCTACAAAAACTAGAAAGAACCAAGGGTGTTTACAGAATTTATCAACAAAAATGGAGTTCTTTTTACCAGCTTAATATGTTGATTAATTCAAATTCCTAAAAATTCATTTCGAACAATTGAACCTTCTCAAATTGTTTCTTTTTAAGAACCAAAAAGATTTGTGCCAAAATAATAGATGCCAAGAAGAGCAAGAGACCTTGGACACGTAATGGATCTTGAAGCACTATTTCTGCATCCCCCTGACCAAATCCACCCACATTAGGATTACTCGTTAATGGTTGATCAAGTTTGATAGATTCACCCTCTGAAACAAGAAGTTCTGGTCCTGGCGGTAGAATATCAATCACTTCACGTCCATCTGATGCATCTACTATCGTTATTTCGTATCCACCTTTTTCTTTTCGTATTATTTTGTTTACTACACCTGTTGCTGTAGCATTATAAACATTATTATTACT
Source organism: Lathyrus sativus (assembly GCA_963859935.3). Taxonomy (NCBI): domain Eukaryota; kingdom Viridiplantae; phylum Streptophyta; class Magnoliopsida; order Fabales; family Fabaceae; genus Lathyrus; species Lathyrus sativus. The sequence continues at coordinate 15,758 of CAWUDS030002254.1, read as the reverse complement.
TTTGCTTCCGTCGGGATAAATCTGACCCCTTCCCCTGTTCCCGCCTACGTATAGAGGATATTTTAAGAAGTAAACATCTCTCTTAGTAGCAGGATCTGGAGAAAGAATAGGAAAGGTAATTTCACTATATTTTTTCCCAGGAACGGGGCCTATCACAAGAATATTTTTTTTTGTGGGACGATAGCTTTGAAAAGACAAATTACCCATCTTTTCTTTAATCTCGGGCGAAAGACGATGAGGAGGGGCCAATTCAAAACCCTCTGGTAAAATAAGAATAGCTCCTACATTCAAAGCCCCCTTTTTACCATTAGCAAGAACTTGTTTCACTTGCATATCATAAGGAATTCGCACAACTGCTTCAAATACAGTATCGGGAAGTACCGCTTGTGGAACCTCAATATCTACGGGCTTATTAGCTAAATGGCAATTAGCACATACAATCCGGCCGGTAGCTTCTCGAGGATTTTCATAACCTTGTTGGGCAAAAATGGGATATGCATTTGAAATGGGTGCTCGAGTTATTATATGGATCATGAGCAATACGGAAATAGATCGGGTAATCTCTTTCTTTATCCAAGAAAAAGCATTTCTAGTTTGCATGGTCCAATCCTTGATCCTGAAAATTTCTACAATAAGATTAGGTAGGGAACTGGCACAGTTCCCTATCCATGATTCTGCTATTTACTCCAATTATTTGCCTATAATATAGGAAGAATACGAGTAAAACGAAAATGAATAAGTGAAATTTGGAATGTTTAGCTTTTATATAAAAGCTAAACAAATTTTAGAATTGGATCAGTGGGTCCTTTTTTCAGTCATTCACGGAATGGAATTGAATCATAAATCGATAAAAGCGACGGAGATACACAATTTAAATAACGGAAAATCCAGTATTTAAAAATAATATTTAAAATGGCTGGCAAAATAGAAACAAGAAAAGATATAATATGATCATTCGGAGTAAATCCAAAATCTTTATAGACAGACCAAATCATTAGTTCCCAAAGACCAGTCGAATGGTATCCTACAGAGAAATCAATTAAGAAAAGAATAGAAAAAGCTTTTATTGTGTCACTTAAGTTATATACAAATTCTTGAACCCAAGAGTTAAGAATAATGAGTTCTTGATTACCCCTAATAGAATAAACACTTAGAATAAGGAAACATATTATATTTGTAAAGAAATGAAAAATCGTATGGATATTATCTTCGTTGTTCGTCTGAATCAATTGGATGGTCGCTTTGTAGATTTCGATACGAAGGTTTTGTAAATGTGTTTCCGGGTATTCCTTTAGCATTTCATCCAAGAGGAACAGTTCCTCGAACTCTAGGAATTTCTTTACAATAGTTTTTTCTTGAATAGTATTCAAGAAAATTTCGGATTCTTTCGTATTCCACCAATTAGTAATCCAAGATTCCAGACTTTTCTTAAATGTAAAAGAGATGCACCAGGGCAAAAAGACTATAGATGTAAGACATAGAAGGGGAATGAATGCTTTCTTTTTTGCCATTTTTCGTCCTCAGTTTCATCTCATTTTTCAACTCTAGAATATTCTATATATTCTAATATTTCTATCAAGCATAAGTTCTATTACAAGTAAATACTAATAAAAAAGCGAGTTTAGCCTATAATATATTAATTATTATAGGCTAAACTCGCTTTATAGGCTAAACTCGATCGGCTAAACTCGCTTTTTTATTAGTATTCTTTGTAAATAATGTCCAATGGTATATTCAAGAATCTGGACAACTCCAAAGCATGTTTTGCAAGCATATATCTACGACCATCTTTAGTAGGAGTCATCGGCAAGGTCCCGTGTTTTCTGGTTTCAATATAAAGGACATCACCCCAGATTCGGTTAGTTACTAGTATGAGGCACGAAATTTCTTTTATTAAAATGCGGCGAACATTAGAGCTACTTATTCCAGGAATAGGAAGTCTGTAACGAGTAATATATAGCACTCCTTTTCTTTTATCGAAAAAATTAGTTCCGCCAATTACAGTCCAATAATTAATATATTGAAACATGATACCGCTTAGGATACTGACAATTGCAGTGATAAGCAGAGAAACAATCTTATTTGGTAGCACAAAGAGCCATTTAATCGGTGCATCGAAAATGTTCATCCGAGTAAGATTGCTATAGAAACGATAGAGAGAAAAGAATCCCACGAAAAAACTGACATGACTTAAAATTCGAAAAAAAACGTGTTGGAAACCCGGGATAGTGTCCATCCAAGTAGTTTCTGACACATAGGAACATAAAACTTTTTTGTTTGTCTCGTCCTTAATGAATTCACGGATCATTTGAAGTAAATAATCCAAAATTGTTCTAAGGAAATAAAAAAACAAAACGAAAAAGATATTCCTAAAAAGAAAGGCCGCAAAACATAAAATAAATAAATCCACCAGGATGTGTGGCGGATACGGGCGGCTTCTTTCTAGGAGAAGAACTATTACTTTTAATATACTTAAAAGGTAAGTTCCATGCAGGAAAATATGTGTCACTGTAATAATAATACAGTGTCTTTTTTTCCAGATCCACAGGTTTTTCAAAAATCTTTTACAGTGTCTTTTTTTCCAGATCCACAGGTTTTTCAAAAATCTTTTCAAGTCTTTTAGATCCATAGTCTATATATCAGAGTTACTAAATAGGAGAAATAAAAAATATATTCTTAGTCTAAATTAGTTTAAATAAAATAGTGTAAAATAAGGTATTAGCTACAAACTAGTTACAAAAAGGCGGAAATAAAAAATAGATTCTTAGTGCAAAATAACGTAAAACTAAGTTTAAAATTGTTTTTATTCAATCTTCCAAATTTTTAGTCAAAGGAACGAAACCATGGAACTGAAATAACTCCGTTAAAAACTGCTTTAAAAAATGACGTGGTACGACTGAATCCAATACTCCCTTGTCGAATAAAAGGTCCGCCGATTGGGAACCTTCAGGCACTTCCACATTCAACAATTGTTCAATCACTCTTTTACCCGCAAATGCAATGGTTGCGTTTGGTTCCGCAATAACGATATCCCCCAACATCGCAAAACTAGCGGTTACCCCACCAGTAGTCGGAGATGTAAGTATCGCTACATAGAATAACTTTTTATTTATTTGATAATTATATAACGCAGAAGAAATTTTAGCCATTTGCATTAAGCTCAAACTTCCTTCTTGCATACGCGCTCCTCCGGAAGCACAGACTATAATTAGAGGTAAAAGTTGATTGGTAGCATATTCGATCAACCGAGTTATTTTCTCACCCACTACGGATCCCATACTACCCGCGATAAACTCAGAATCCATAACAGCTATTGCTAAAGGAATACCATTTAGTTGACCTATGCCTGTTTGAACCGCTTCTGGTAATCCTGTCTTTTCTTGATAAGAATCAAGACGATCGATATAAGGTTGATCTTCTTCCTCTTCCTCGGGAGGATCCACGAAAATCAAGTCGAATGCAATGGGATCCCATTGAAGAATTGGAATTTTTTCAATCGAATCAAATTTAATGGGATCCAGAGAAACCATGTCTTCATCCATAGGATTCCAAGTACCTGGATCAATCAAAAGTTCGATTCTATCTGAACTTCTCATTTTCAGATGCTCACCACAGTATTCGCAAATACTCAGTTTGGCTACTAAAAATTGTTTAAAATTTAAGCTAGAGCAAGTTTCGCATAGAACCCATAAATGACTATATTGGTTCATTTTAGCCAGCATATCCATTTTGCTATTATCATCACTATCCTTCTGACATATATCTGTATCTGATGTATCAGATATCTCCAATGGATCTGATCTATCTGATCCATCCGGATCATTTATATAATCTGGATCTGATGTCTCCAATGTCTCCAATGGATCTGATCTATCTGATCCATCCGGATAATAGATCTCATCTAGATCTGATGTCTCCAATGTCTCCAATGGATCTGATCTATCTGATCCATCCAGATAATAGATCTCATCTAGATCGTATATACCATATAGATCCTCCTCTGTATCTGATAGATCAGATAGATCTATCTCCAATGGATCTGATATATCAGATCCATCTATATAATATGGATAATCTGTATCTGATGGATCAGATAGATCCATCTCCAATGGATCTGATATATCAGATCCATCCATATAATATGGATAATCTGTATCTGATAGATCAGATAGATCTATCTCCAATGGATCTGATATATCTGATGTATCAGCAAATGGATCGTATCGATAATCTGTATCGGATGGATCAGATAGATCTATCTCCAATGGATCTGATATATCTGATCCATCAGATATATCTGCATCATCTGGATCTGCTGTCTGATTTCTAGCATTTGTGTTCCTTAATATTATTATATTTGTACTATGGCTTTCACTAGTATTTTGGCCCCTATCGCAAATGTAACTCTTAAAGTCCATATCACGGTAACTGGCATTGGATTTGTCAATATCCTCCCAGATTTGAGAACGAAGATAATTCCAAATGCAACAATTAATGGATTTGTCAATATCCTCCCAGATTTGAGAACGAAGATAATTCCAAATGCAACAATTCATGTTATAAGTCCAACTATCATCATTATAAGCATAATATATGTCATAACTATTATTATGACTATCCCAAACGGATAGACTTTTTGCAAATAGCAAATTATGATTATGTATGTTGTTCACATCTGCTGAATAGTCAGCATGACCATGACTATAACTACAATTTTCACTATTGTTCTTCCAGCTATGAATGTTATTATGCATATCAGTTAAACTAGATGGGTCTCCACCGTTATTTTCATCAATAGGACCAAAACTATCTATACCAAAACTATCTATTGATTTACTTAAACCACACCTGTATTCTAAACCTCTAGTAAACAGCATACCTCTAGTAAACAGCATCGAATTGAACCCTTGTCTTTCCATAGATTTTTATTCCTTTTTAAATTAAAATATTATATAATGAATAGTCATTGTTTTTTATTTTATCGAATAGTTATCAAATTTAATTTTAATTCGTATATTAATTTATTTAATAATTAATAAGTAATTGAAAGTTATATGAATGAACAATATATCCCCACCCAAGAACAGCCTTTTTTATTTTTGGTTTATGGCGAAAAACCTATGATATCGATTCATGTCAATGTGATGAATTGAATCGATATCATCTGGGACGGGAGGATTCGAACCTCCGAATAACGGGACCAAAACCCGCTGCCTTACCACTTGGCCACGCCCCATTTGTTATTCTATATAGATATTTACTTTTGTCAAGTTAGACCATATTTCTTTTTTCTTTTAGATTTCATTTTTAATATAAAAGTATAAAAAAAAAAAGTGGATATTAAATAATATATATAATAAATCATATCTTATATATATAAGAATATATATAATAATAAGTAAGATAATAAAAAATAAAAAAATTAGAATTCAAAAAAAAAAAAGCAAAAATACAATTCATTTTATTAAAGAACAACATTTTTTTTTATGCTTCATATCTTTAGCTTGGTCTGTATTAACTCTGTCCTTTATTCAAGTAGTTTTTTCTTGGGGAAATTACCTGAAGCTTATGCTTTTTTGACTCCAATTGTAGATTTTATGCCAGTAATACCCTTACTCTTTTTTCTCTTCGCTTTTGTTTGGCAAGCTGCTGTAAGTTTTCGATAAGATCTTTCATTTGAATAATGTCCTAAAAAAAGTAAGAATTTATTAGAAAACTCAAATTGGAACTTTTTTAAGGAAACATAATATGAAATAGAAGAGAATCTATTCTCTTTCTCTGTCGTTTTTTTTTTTTAATTATCTTGGAGATTTTGTAATGCTTACTCTAAAACTATTTGTTTACACGATAGTGATATTCTTTGTTTCTCTTTTCATCTTCGGATTTCTATCTAATGATCCCGGACGTAATCCTGGACGTGAAGAATAAGAAAATCTTTTTTCTTTCCCTTACTTGTGCTTGATTTTGAACTATTTTTTGTTTTTCTATCTATTTTCGATCTTTAACTAGTCAAAAAGAACTAGTAAAAAATGAAACAAACAGGGAATAAAAAAAAAGAAATTCCATAAGTTCAAAAGAAAAAAATGGCAAATCATCAATAAACGGAAAGAGAGGGATTCGAACCCTCGGTACAAAAATGCGTACAACGGATTAGCAATCCGACGCTTTAGTCCACTCAGCCATCTCTCCCCAATTCAAAGAATGGAATTATTATGCTTATGATACCTCGCAGGGCTCGAAAAAAGGCTTCAATATTTATTTGATATGGATCTTCATTTGATATATTTTATCTATCTTTTTTCTATTTGATTCTAATTCTATATTAACTCATAAATATAGATTGAGTTATATATTAATTGTATATATATATACTAAATACGATAGTAATAAATAATTATACTAAATAGATATAAATCATTATACTAAATAGATAATCTAAATCTATAATTTTATATTTTCTTTTTTAGTTTGTTTTTTTATCCAACCAGAGTCCAGCTAGGTACTGGCACAGCTCTTTTTTCCCATGAATCCTGGATAACAACGATTTATTTTTCTGTATCAGATTTGAAACAAACTTTTAATTAATTCAAACATTTTAATATGATCAAACAAAAATAAAAATAACTTTGTGATCGTATCTCATACGAATGAATCAGGTAACGTATCTAAAAAACGAAATAGAACTATGGATTCTTGCATTGCATAATGCATTTTTGTGTTATGAATTTAGTTTAGTAATTTTGTCGAGATCTATCTGTCAAAATACCTTCAACAAAATCCAAAAATAAAATCCAAAAATGAGATTTGCCCCCTTTTCTAAATTTCATTAGGGGGCCTTTACGAAACATGTAAACACTCTATTTATCATAAAATTCTGCACCTATTTCAGAATTATTTATGACTGATTCCCTTGTTCGACAAAAGATCTTTTTATATACAAAAATGGTATTGTAGCGGGTATAGTTTAGTGGTAAAAGTGCGATTCGTTCTAACGATCCCTTAATAGTTAAGGGGTCCCTTTCGTGATTCATATCACGATCAAAAACTTTATTTCTTACTTTTAGGGATTTCATCCTTTATACCTCTCAACGAGCAATTCGAGGAATAATATACATTATCGTAATTTGTATACAATTTAGAATTTATTCTAAAATTATGAAACATAAGTTTTTGCACAAGAATCCCAATTTTTGAATATAAGTAAAGGATCCAGGGAGAAAGATATCTAAAATTAGTTTCCAATCGTAACTAAATCTTCCCATTTTTTTTTATTTTTTTTGTATAGGAGAGAGTGAAGCAAAATAGCTATTAAACGATTTTTTTAGTTTACTAGAAACATCAATATATTTTTTTAGCTCGACGGAAATTTTATTCTTTTCCTAAAGATTCTATCAAATAGAAATAGAGAACGAAGTAACTAGAAAAAAAAGAGATTGTTCAAATACTCCTTTTCTTTCTATAGGGATCATCTAAAAAGCAACGTGAATTCTATTCATACCGAAAGGCTGACATAGATGTTATGGGTCATTTTTTTTTCATGTATTCCATCTATCTCTAAAATTATTCTGTAAAGGAGCTGAATGAAACAAAAGTTTCACGTTCGGTTTTGAATTAGAGACGTTCATTCATAAACGTCGACTATAACCCTTAGCCTTCCAAGCTAATGATGCGGGTTCGATTCCCGCTACCCGCTTATATTCTATTTCTCTATATATTCTATTCTATTTTTTATTTAGTAAATTTCTTTAGTTAGTTTTAGTTATGAATATTCAATTGGAATGATTTCATTTCGTCTTATTCTATTTAGAATTTAGAATAATTATTATTTCGATATTCAGATAGATGGAGGAGTATTTTATAGAATTCTTTTTTTTCTTTCCCTTTTCACGAAATTTTCGTGAAAAGGGAAAGAAAAAAAGAAAAGCGTCCATTGTCTAATGGATAGGACAGAGGTCTTCTAAACCTTTGGTATAGGTTCGAATCCTATTGGACGCAAATTTATTACATATTGAATTTATTGCAATTGCATATATATTACTTGAATTCGTATATTTCGAAAACTATATTGTGAATTTCTTCTCTTTATTATTCTTTTTGAAATATGGAAAGAGACTAATTATCTAGAAAGGTATGAAATTTGGAATCAATTTTTTTCTACTTGTTCCTGAAGTAAAAAGAGTTCCATCTGTTCCTGAATAGCTTCCTTCAAAATGGCTTCTGCTTCCCCAGTAAATGTCTTGGTCGAAGATATGATTTCGTTGAATTTCGGTTTATTCGTTTTTAAATAAGCCCGTAACTTAACGAGAAATTTCCTTACCTGTTGAATTTCTAATGAATCAAGATAACTATTCGTTCCAGTATAAATAGTTATTATCTGTTCTTCCACAGTAATAGGAGATGATTGGGATTGTTTAAGCAACTCGCGCAATCGTTGACCTCTTGCCAATTGATTTTGCGTAGTTTTCTCAAGATCGGTAGAGAATTGTGCAAAAGCTTCTAATTCTGCGAATTGTGCTAATTCCAATTTTAATTTACCAGCGACTTGTTTCATGGCTTTTATTTGAGCCGCCGATCCAACTCTGGAAACGGAAAGACCCACATTAATTGCGGGTCTGATCCCAGCATTGAATAAATCGGCAGATAAGAATATTTGACCATCTGTAATGGAAATGACATTCGTAGGAATATAAGCTGAAACATCTCCGGCTTGGGTCTCAACTATTGGTAAAGCAGTCATACTTCCTTCACCTAACTGACAACTTAATTTCGCGGCTCTTTCCAAAAGACGCGAATGTAAATAAAAAACATCTCCGGGATAAGCTTCGCGACCTGGTGGTCTTCGTAATAGAAGAGACATTTGGCGATAAGCCTGTGCTTGTTTGGAGGGATCATCATAAATGATTAAAGTGTGACGTTCACGGTACATAAAATATTCAGCCAGAGCTGCGCCTGTATAAGGCGCGAGGTATTGTAATGTAGCTGGGGAATTTGCTGTTTCAGCCACTATAATAGTGTATTCCATTGCTCCTCTTTCTTGTAAAGTAGTTACTACTTGAGCCACAGAAGATGCTTTTTGACCAATAGCTACATAAACACATACTACATTTTGTCCCTGTTGATTGAGAATCGTATCTGTAGCTACTGCTGTTTTACCTGTTTGTCTGTCCCCAATAATCAATTCTCGCTGGCCACGCCCTATAGGGATCATAGAATCAATAGCAATAAGTCCCGTTTGAAGAGGCTCATACACGGAACGTCTGGAAATAATACCGGGAGCGGGAGATTCAATTAACCGAGATTCCGAAGCTGAAATTTCTCCTCGACCGTCAATAGGTTTAGCTAGGGCATTTACAACACGACCCAAATAACCCTCACTTACTGGTATCTGAGCAATTATTCCTGTTGCTTTTACGGAACTTCCCTCTTGTATCATCAAACCATCACCCATTAATACAACACCAACATTTTTGGATTCCAAATTCAAAGCAATGCCTACTGTACCCTCTTTAAATTCTACTAATTCACCTGCCATTACTTCATCAAGACCATAAATACGAGCAATGCCATCGCCTACTTGAAGTACGGTACCTGTATTTACAATTTTTACTTCGGTATTATATTGCTCAATCCGTTCACGGATAATTTGACTAATTTCATCTGCACGAATGGGTACCATGAATATTTTTATTAATTGGATTCTTTTTCGAAAAAAAACAAAAATAGGGCCTCTCCATACTCTCTATTATAGTAGAACCACTAATTAGTTATTTTTTTCTTTGATCGCCCCAAACATACCAATATTAGCAGCGATCATACGTAAATGTAACTCGTTGTTTAAGCACCTATTCAGAGTTCCCAGAGCTCCTTGTAATGCTTGTTGTAAAACCCTTTGTTGGACTTGATTAATCGCCCTTTGTTGTTCAAAATGAATGGTTTCATTTTTGTAATTTTCGAATTGTTCCAAAGTTGTATAAATGGAATTAATTAAATTCCATTTTTCTCGTTCTATCTCGGAATAACCATTCACTCGAAACCGATCTGCTTCCATTTCTACTTTCCTGAAACGGGCCCGGGCTTTTTCCAGCTGTTCAATGGCTGTTTCCCGTAGTTCTTCTGAATTTCGAATAGTTCTCAGGATTCTCTGTTTTCGATTATCTAATAAATCACTTAATGAAAGTAGATTCTCTTTCCATTCATTTCCAAATGTCTATGATCTCTTCCCGAACCAAACATGAATCTTTCAATTCATTTGGCTCTCACACTCAATTCCTTATAGGAAATTCCCCCCTATTTATTAGGGAATGAGCCTATCCTCTTTTCTCTATTTCTAAAAATCTTGAAAATGATTATCAATACAAGACCCAAATATTTGGAGGACTCTTCTGAGCAAACAAATAATTGTCAGCAAAGTTGTTTTTTTTTCTTGAAATCCAAAGAATTATGATTAATTTATACGTAGGTCATCAATTCCGCATTGTAGAAAAGTAGAAACGGAGGCGTTAAACAAAACACCTTTTTTCCTATTTTTCATCATACAGAGAATTCAAGTCATTTTATCGACATGAGTGTTCTATATCGAAAAAATTAGAATTTCCCTATTAACATAGTGGTAGAAAGAATACTAGACTGCGTCGAAACTTCAAACTCGTTAGCTTTAACCATGGTAATGTTCCAAAATTCTTGGTTGATAGAGAATCAAAGTAGATTTACCACTGAATCGCGAAATGCTATGGTTCTGAACTATTTTTTTCGTTATTTCGTAAGAAGTCATTCGCCGGATCATGCACATTTTCCTAGTTATAACAAAAAAAGTGCAGTTGGTTGGATCCAATCTATTCTTTGAAATAAACAACTCGCACACACTCCCTTTCCAAAAAAAATCAATACACCTAGGACTGCACTTATATTTATTAGATTTGTTGCTAAAATATCGGTATCAAACCCGAAACTTCCGGCGGATGGCCAGGAAATGAAGCAAAGAAAAGAATCGGTTATATTTTTCATATGATCACATCTCCTCTTATGGATAGACTAAATTTATTTCTACGATTCCAAGTTTTTTTATTCGTTTTTGTATATAATAGTTTATTCTATAATCGAATTATTTAATATGAATATATTTACTTATTCTTTCTATTTTGATTCTTACTAATAATGAATATTAGTAAGAATCAAAAGATACTAAGAAGACTATTCTATTCTATATTTGGAATTGGTTAGTCAATTGAAAGATTCCCTATAAGGAATGATATTTCTTAGAAATAAATACTAGTTCGTATGTAAATTGCAAAATACTTAGTTGTTTTCAACACTTTCTAAATAAAAAGGGGGTCATTGGACTAATGAAAGGGACGGAAGAAGGCAAATCAGTATGTTAATCCGAATGCAAAAAATTGTAACAGTAAAATCGAAATAGAATTAGCAAGAGCAACAACGAAAATCCATGAAAAAAAAAACAATATGTATTTTTTTGAATAAATATTAAACTAAACAAAAGGATTGGCAAATAAAAGCGCTAATGCTACAACCAGCCCATAAATAGTTAAAGCTTCCATAAAAGCCAGACTAAGTAATAAAGTACCCCGTATTTTGTCCTCTGCTTCCGGTTGTCTCGCAATCCCTTCTACAGCTTGCCCTGCAGCTGTGCCTTGACCAACTCCAGGTCCAATAGAAGCAAGCCCGACGGCCAACCCAGCAGCGATAACAGAAGCAGCAGCAATCAGTGGATTCATGATAAGTTTCTCCTATGTCAAAATAAAATAAAGAAATAGTTAATAATATAATCAACAAAAAATATATGACTTAATTATTTCATTCGTCCTATTTCTCTTTATCTAGTCGAAGTGTAATTCAAAATTTCAAACTGAAGAATTTGGATTGAATTATCTCAATTACTTCGATATTTACTTTTTTCGTTTCTACCCTTGTCGTTTTTTGTGAATACATACAAATTGGGGTCTTATCTTACATTTCGTTTAAACCTTTCTTTTTCTTTTTGATTTCATTTTTCCAGTCATTTTATATTCCATTCACAATTCCAAGAGATGGAAGAGCTCTTTTTTTTGAATCCCTACCTAAATTTAGAGTAGTAGCAGGACAAATTGAGATATATAGTCATATATAACTAATGAATATCTACTATGACATATACATGTGTTTGTTCCATATCGTAAACCAATTCATTGTATCTTCGATTCAATGAATCATTCTCGGAAATCCCCCAGCTGTTTTATAACGATTAGATTATATATATGCCTAGTTCGACCCCCCACCCTTTATTTTAATTGAATTTCTATTTTTTGTTGAATTTCCTGATAAGTGTTTTCATTTTCTTTATACTTTTTGATTGTTATGAAAACTTTTCATAATTTCTTTTGGATTTTTTGATTTATGTTCCTTAATTTTATTAATGTTCCTTAAGTAGATTATCGCGAGCCAGTCGCGGTCTAAAATCCTATTTAGATAACTAGTCAATGATGCCCTTCCATGGATTCACCTATATACGCCGCAGCTAAAGTAGCGAAAATAAGAGCTTGAATACCGCTTGTAAATAATCCAAGGAACATAACAGGGATAGGAACTACTAAAGGTACTAACGAAACAAGAACAACCACTACTAATTCATCCGCTAATATATTTCCGAAAAGTCGAAAACTAAGCGATAAGGGTTTTGTGAAATCTTCTAAGATGTTAATCGGTAAAAGGATTGGCGTTGGTTGGATGTATTTACCAAAATAGGCCAATCCTTTTTTTGAAATACCCGCATAGAAATAGGCTACTGACGTAAGTAAAGCTAATGCAACAGTAGTATTTATATCATTTGTGGGTGCAGCTAACTCTCCATGAGGTAACTTTATAATTTTCCAAGGCAAAAGTGCCCCTGACCAATTCGAAACAAAAATAAATAGAAACAGAGTTCCAATAAACGGAACCCATGGACCATATTCTTCTCCAATCTGAGTTTTGCTCACGTCTCGAATGAATTCAAGGACATATTCAAAGAAATTCTGACCAGACGTGGGAATAGTTTGTGGATTTCTAACAACTAGAATGGTTGAAATTAATAAGATAGCAATTACAACCCAAGAGGTAATAAGTACTTGAGCATGCACTTGAAAATCCCCTATTTGCCAATAGAAATGTTGACCTACTTCCACAGCAGATATATCATAGAATCTGTTTAATGTGTTGATGTAACATAATAGAACATTCATATTGCCCTCTAAAATAAAAAAAGATAACTTGAAAGGGAATTATTTTGATTCAACCATTTCCTTATTTTACTTGGATTTTCCATTTGGAATACCTACTAATCCAAAAATATTTCTTTTTACACAATTTTGTAATGCTATAATAACCAATTCCAAAAATTTATCACCGCCCAACCAAATCTAAAAATGGATTTATCTTATTATTAATCAATAATTTTGTATCTAGCTAGAACGACCCTCACAAATTGCAAAAACTAATTTGTTAAGAATGAATCCGATGGAAGCCATAGTATCATCATTAGCCGGAATCGGCAAATCCGCAAGATCGGGGTCACAATTTGTATCGATTACACAAATCGTTGGAATTCCCAAAGTGATACATTCTTGAAGAGCCTTATATTCTTCTTCCTGATCAAGGATTATTACAATATCAGGTAACCCTGTCATATATTTTATACCGCCTAGATATGTTTCCAAATGAGATAATTGCCTCTTCAACATAGCGGCATCTCTTTTTGGAAGAGAGTTCAGTTTCCCCGTCTTTTGCTCCGTTCTCAAGTCCCTGAACTTACGAAGTCTCGTTTCTGTAGTATACCAATTCGTTAACATACCTCCGAGCCATTTTTTATTAACATAATGACATCGAGCTCTTATTGCAGCCCGTCTTACTGAATAGGCAACTTTTCTTTTGGTACCAACAATTAAAAATTGTTTTCCTTTGCTTGCTGCATCAAAAGCCAAATCACAAGCTTCTGATAAAAAACGAGCAGTTTTAGTAAGATTTGTAATATGATTACCTTTACGTTTTGCCGATATAAAAGGTGCCATTCGAGGATTCCATTTCCTAGTCTCATGGCCAAAATGAACCCCAGCTTTCAGCATCTCTTCCAAAGTGATGTTCCAATATCTTTTTGTCATTTATCCCCACACTTTGTTTAAAAAAATGAAAAAAAAAAAGAGAGACCGAGTATCCTAATAAATAATTGTTCCGATGGAACCTTCTCTTTTATAGACGATCGGCCGTTAATATAGAATCAGGCCATTCTTTGATTTCTATTTCTTATTATTTTTTAATATACTTTAATTACCAAATCCAATGACTGCATTTAAATATTTCAGGGGATGGATGAGTCGAATCCGCTGTTAGGAAGCATTTAATACTATATTTAATCCTATATTTCGAATGTATCACATAAATTCTCTGAAATGAGAAAAATTAAATAATTTTCTGTGATGGAACAAAAGATTTCCAATTTCGACTTCGAATAATTTTTTTTTCCGGCTAATCTTGTTATGTTGCCTTGACCGTGAACGGTGCATTATTCTTTTGAATCCGGTACCAACGGGTATCATTCCCCCTAAAACAACATTCTCTTTAAGACCTTTCAACCAATCAATACGACCCCGAAGAGCGGCTTTTGCTAAAACTCTAGCAGTTTCTTGAAAACTCGCTTCGGATATGAAACTTTGAGTATTCAGAGATGTTTTTGTTACTCCCAATAATAAAGCTCGGTAACAAATGGCTTCTTCCAAGGCACGCCCCGTTCGTTCTGCTCGCAATAATCCAATTAGTTCGCCAGGTAAAAATACATTAGACATTCCATCTTCTGAAACCAAGACTTTGGATGTTATTTGACGCACAATAATCTCGATATGTCTATTATCGATGTGTACTCCCTGGGATCGATAAACCTTTTGGATTTTATTAACCAAAGAAATACGACTTTGAGCTATAGTTAGCTCAGCACCAATCAAGAATCCCCAAGGAATGCCGAGAATTTTTGTTATACACTCGTTCCAAGCATCAATTCTTTTTTTTAGATTCATGGATATTGAAGCAATCGAACGTATTTCGAATATCTGTTCCACTTTTGGAAGACCTTGTGTTATATCACTGGATCTCGATTTTTCATATAGGAATGTAACTAAAATATCTCCTTGAGAAAGGATCTCCCCATAATGGCCGTGAATAGTTGATTCTGGAGTCGCCAAATAAGGATTAGCCGATCTTATTATTACAGAATCCATTTGAACTGTTATAACTTGACCCGATTTTAATTTTAGGTGTGGTCCATTTTTCATTTGAGCTATACATATATTTTCACAAATAAATTGTCCAAGACTTATTATTGGAAACGTTTTTTCACAAGAAAAATAATGGAGAAAAAACCAATTTAAATGGAATGGATTCAAAACGATATTACTGTATAGATCGGGTTTACAAATTTTCTCATTTTCGTCCATGAAATAATATTTCATTACTTGAAAAATTTCCTTTAATTTGTCAAGTTGCAAAATTTTTATTATTGAGATCTGATTATGAGTTATTAAATGATAAAGTGAATATAAATTTGCAACTATTCCTAAAGGGCCGAACGAATTATTATTCTTCTTAATTGAAATTATAGGATCTTTTTTTATCCCATTGTGAGATTTTACATTGTTGAATGGTCTCATTTGAAAACAATTAGATGATGACAAAATTATCCAAGATCGGCATTCTTTATTTCTATTCAACAACATACGAATAGTTCCGTGATTTTGGCT
>CAWUDS030002253.1:0-24312 GCA_963859935.3 Lathyrus sativus | reverse complement strand
ATGAGGAGTCAAACTTTGTTAGGTTGAAAGTTGACTGTTGAGAATATGGAGTCTTGGACTGATTTAAAAGCTTGAATACCTTCCACACATCATTTGTGGATTGCGCAGATGGTTTTTAATGAGTTTTAGTGTATGGAAATGGTTTTAGCAAACCAACTTCTCAAGACAGATTTTGAGTAGTTTTGGTAAGCTTGCTTGATTTTCAAGAAAAGTGGAGGGTAAGGTTTTGGATGAGTTCTCTCTGGTTTAATGAGCTTTTTCTTCTGTGTCAAGCACATGGAAGAGGTCTCTATTTATAGAGAAAGTGAGGCTCTTGGCAGATTTTGAAAATGTGAAGTGCTTTGTCTTTGGAGGGAGAAAATTGCAAATCTTCATGAACCTTTGATGCAGTAAGACTTAAGTGTTTTTGATGCATTGTGATGCATAAAACAGGCTGTATGCAAGCCATGTGAAGTGATTGAAGTGTGTCAATAGAGTAGGGGCCCTGCTGCTCCAGATTTTCTTCAAAAAGTTTCTCTGTCCTCTTGGATTTTCTTTGAATTAAATAATTCCACTTGACTAGATCTTGTCTATGCTCTTGGATTTTACTGCATTTCCACTCACCTTACCTTCTAAATATCAGATCAGATGCTAATCAAAGGTTGAGAATCAATTGGATGGTTGGCAAGTTGGTTTATGTCAAGTTTCAAATTGTGTACTTCAAGTGCTTAGACCCTAACTTCCTTCCTTCGAAACTCCTAGCTTACAAATGCTATGCAGGAGTTATGTTACTTTTTGGAAAGCCCTCATCATAATTTACAACATTCATGCTTTTAGTTTTTTCAAATTCCAAGTCGAACTAGGTCAAAACCCTCTTGAAGGTGGCTGAAAACATGACTTAAAGAGTGCCAACAAGCTTTTTTACTTTTGTAGGACTCCTCAAGAACTTTCTAACAAGCTTTGAACCACTCCATTTGGATGTGTGGTTAAGAAGTTATGGTCTTGCCCCTTTCAAAACCCTAATTTCCCGATTTTTCAATTACTCCTCAACCCTTGATCCAATGGTCACAAAACTTCATGATTAGGTGTGATATAACATTAGGAACATAATTGCCTTCAATTTTGGGTCAAAACCCTATTGGTCAATGAGTTGACTTTTCAGTCAGACGAACCGATCGATCGAAGAACTCCGAATTAACGGTTGGTGTTCTGGGTTCCCTGAGGTCTTGGAACCTCTTGAATGGACTTCAATAAGTCATATAAGCTTCATGGAACATGATTCCATCATTGTAGTACCATTTAAATCAAAATTCAAACCACTGTTGACTTTTCCTGATCAGAAACCTAATTGGGAGTCCTGGACTGAACTGCTTTGCTTCTTTGGGTGACAACCTCAAATTAGATTCATACTTGATCCAATATAGTATCTTTGATGGTGCGGGGACTTGTTTCATGGAGAATAAATCCAAGACATTGATTGATCAAACCATCGAAACCCCGATCACTGACTGTATGGAACCCTAATTCACATGTACCATGCCAAAGACAAACTTGAAATAGGTTAAGGTTAGATAAAAAATGATGATGCTCCTAAAATGATGATGAAGATCTAAGGGTCAAAATTTTGGGTACAACACGCATATACCGCAACGAACTTCAACTCGTTCATAAAACTCTTTTGGATGCTAAGAGGGGTGGTTCTCTAATGTCAAATAGTGCGGAAGATATAGTGTCCAACATTGATAGGATGGCACTAAATGATCATCAAGGTCAACGCAACCGTGGTCCTTCACAAATAAAACCGGGAATTATCGAGTTGGGAATGAATAATGCTTTTCTTGCTCAAAATAAATTACTCTCGCAACATGTGGAGTTGTTGACAAAGAAAATGTCAAAACTTCCACAACAAATCAAAGAGATGCAAGAAGTTCCCGACAAAGTTCAACGAATTAAAAGTTGTGAATTATGCAAAGGTGATCATCCTACCGGATATTGTCCACCGGTCGTTGAAGAAGCCAACTATGCAGGAAACCAAAATCAAGGCTATCAACCAAGACCACTATATCAAAGTAATAACCAAGGCTACCAACCGATAGGTAATAGCCAAGGTTACCAATAATGTCGGAGGCAAGAAACGATTTCTTATAACCATCAACCTTACCAAAATTACAACCAATCTTCACAAAACTAAGGTGGAAGCTCAAAGAGGAGGAAACTCTTAATCAATTTATGCAACTATCAATGTCCAACCAAAAGAGCACTTATTCCTCTATTAGGAATCTTCAGGCACAAATTAGTCAATTATCTAAATAATTGGCCGATCAACAAAAAGAAGCCCTTCCGGCTAAGCTTCATTTGGATCCTAATGCAGTGTGCAAAGCCTTCATTACTAGGAGTGGTAGGAAAATTTATTTGGGAATTAGCGGGAAGGAAGTGGAGAAAGAGGTTGTAGTTGAAAAAAATGATGATGAGGATTTAGTTGAAAAGGAGGATGAAATTGTTGAGGAGGAAGTTGAAGAGGAAGAAAATTTGATTGTGGTATTGAAAAAGAATCAAAATGCTATGGGTTGGACTCTTTCTGATTTAAAAGGAATAAGCCCATCCTATTGCATGCATAGGATCTTAATGGAGGATGACTTTAAGTCGGTAGCTCAACCTCAACATAGCTTAAATCCTACCATGAAATAAGTGGTTAGGAAAGAAGTGGTGAAGATGCTTGAGGCCAGAATGATTTATCCTATTTCTGACAGTCCGTGGGTTAGTCTGGTGTAAATGGTACCGAACAAAGGTGGGATGACGGTGATTCAGAATGAAAAGAATGAATTAATACCATCAAGAATCATGACCAGTTGGAGAATGTGTATCGATTATCGTAGGCTAAACAAAGCTACAAGGAAAGATAACTTTCCCTTACCATTCATGGACCAAATGCTTGAGAGACTTTCCGGCCAAAAATTCTATTATTTTCTTGATGGTTATTCGGGTTACAATCAAATTATTGTTAACCTGGAGGATCATGAGAAAACTGCTTTTACATGTCCTTTTGGGGTCTTCGCTTATAGGAGGATTCTTTTCGGTTGTGTAACGTACCGGCTATGTTTCAGCGGTGAATGCAAGCAATATTTTCTGACTTGATTGAAAAATCCATTGAAGTTTTCATGGATGACCTTTTGGTTGTTGGGCCGTCATTCGATATTTGTTTGAAAAATATGGACGTTGTGCTGGAAAGGTAAGTGAAAATTAATCTTGTGCTTAATTGGGATAAGTAAAACTTCATGGTTACAGAAGTAATTGTGCTCTGCCACAAAGTGTCTTCAAAGGGCCTTGAAGTTGACCAAGCTAAAGTGGAAGTTATAGAGAAGTTACCACCACCCTTGAATGTGAAAGGAATTAAAAGCTTTCTTGGCCATGCGAGATTCTATCGGAGGTTCATCAAAGATTTTGCAAAGATTGCAAAGCCCTTGAACAATTTTCTCAACAAAGATAGGTCTTTTGAATTTGATGACTTTTGCATGCTTGCTATTAATTCTTTAAAAGAAAGTTTGACTACCACACCCATATTCATGGCTCCCAATTGGAAACTTGATTTTGAACTCATGTGTGATGCTAGTGATTATAATGTTGGTGCAGTACTTAGTCAACAAAGAACGAAATTTTTTCATGTTATCACTACTACAAAACGCGCAAACAACAACGCTAAGTTTACAACAGATTCATATACACCGTTGTAATAGGTTAAAAATTATGCGCCCAGTGTGTAGCTGGATTTATAAACAGTAATTTAATTACTGTTGTCTTAAAAAATCGTAGTAATAAATAACGTGTAGCAAGCTTCGATTCCCAGCAACAACATGTTTTCCATTTTTTAGAGTACATTAAGCGTGTGTCACTTTAAGTCCATTATTTAAAAAATAAATTGTAAATGATTTTACAGCGGTGAAGTAAAGCAACCGTTGTTAAAGGGTATCAAGCGTGTGTCACTTAAGTCCATTATTTAAAAAATAAATTGTAAATGATTTTACAACGGTGAAGTAAACTAATAGTTTTTAGAGGGTATTAAGCATGTGTCACTTAAGTCAAATATTTAAAAAATAAATTGTAAATGATTTTACAAAGGTTAAGTAAATCAACCGTTGTTAGAGGACTTACAATTCCACTACGGTTGGATTGTCCAACCGCGACTAAAGGGTTTACTGATAAATTAAAACAAAACTCATTATGTATTTCTTTCATATGACTCTCTAGGCAAACAAGTGATCCATAGACAACATAGGTGGCATAATCTTTACCCTCTTCGTATCCATTTATTTGGAGCTAAAATCTTCACCCTCTTCATTCATTTTATTCTTCAGCTTCAAAGTACAATACTCTTCAACATCTTCATCCTTACGTGGATAAGATTCTTCAGCTTCGAAATACGGTATTCTTCAACATCTTCATTCCTTTTTTATTTTTTTTATGTTGTATACGCTCAAGTAAGTATGAGAGTACATGTTTCATATGCTTCAGGTTTAGATTTGCATATGCATATGCTTAAGTTTTTGGATTAGATTTTGGTGTGTCATTCACATTATTATACTTGTATAAATTTCAGAAGTTGTTATGGGTCGTAGTTGGATGAAAGCTGATATATTAGGTCCTGTTTATGAGAACGGAGTTCTAGAATTCCTTGAATACACTGATAAACATCTTTCCGACAATAATGATATCGTTTATTGTCCTTGTGTTGTTTGCGCGAATATCAGAAAAGGGTACAAAGAAAGAAATATTTCATCACCTTTGTTGTGATGGTATATGTCAAAATTATATAATATGGACGTAGCATGGTGAGGTGGATAAAGAGGAAAGTCGGGCGTCACAAAGTCAAAAAGTGGTTGAAGATGAATATATGGAAGATCAACTAGAGGATATGTTTCGTGATATTGGGGAATCTTCTTTTAAGAATGCTCATATTTATGATACTTTATGTAGTGATAAAAACACCCCTTTATATAATGGATGCACATATTTTACATGATTGTCTGTGGTGTTAAAGTTGTTTAATCTGAAGGGAAAAAATGGATGGTCGGATAAAATTTTCACGGAATTACTTGATTTGCTAAAGAAAATGTTATCAGAAGATAAAAAATTGTCGAATCGTTGTTATGAGGCCACGAAGATATTGTGTCCAATGAGTCTGGAGTATATCAAAATATATGTTTTCCCTAATGATTGCATATTATATCGGAAAGAGTATGAAGACTTGTATCAATATCCAAAATGTGGTGTGTCGCATTACAAGCTGAAGGCCAATAATGGTGATGACAATGACCATGACAATGTTAGTAGGAAGCACCCTCCTGCTAAAGTATTTGGTACTTGCCAATAATTTCACGATTTAAGAGACTTTTTTCTAATTCGAAAGACGCAAAAAATCTTAAATGGCATGCAGATGAAAAGATTCATGATGGAAACATTCTCCATGTAGCTGATTCGTTGCAATGGAAAAAATTGATTCGTTGTTTTTGGATTTTGTAGTTGAGCCAAGAAACCTTAGAATTGGGCCTGCCACAGATGGAATGAACCCCTTTGGTAATCTGAACATTAATCATACTTCGTGGCATGTTTCTCTCACTGTTTACAACCTATCTTCTTGGTTGTGCATGAGGCGCAAGTATATACTGTTAAGCATGATGATTTCTAGACCACGGCAACTTGGTAACAACATAGATGTTTATCTAAGTCCATTAATTGATGATTTACGACTCTTGCGGGATGAAGGTGTTAAAGTTGATGATGCATTCTGGGGAAAAGTTTAAGATGCATGCAATGTTATTTTGCACAATCAACGACTTTCCTGCTTACGGTAACTTGGATGGATATAGTATCAAAGGACATAGAGTGTGTCCTATATGTGAATATGATACTTGTTATCACCAACTTGAGTTTGGAAAAAAGACTGTTTACCTTGGGCATCGAAAATTTCTAAAACCTGGTCATCCTTATCGTAGATTGTGGAAGGCTTTTAATAGAGAGCAAGAGTTTGATGAGGCTCCTAAACCTTTAATCGGGGATGAATTTTATCAACGGAAGAAACACATTAATGTTGTCTTTAGGAAGAGAGAAAAAGAAAAAGGGGCAGTTGCAAAAAATATAAGGAAAAAGAGGTCCATATTCTTTGATCTTCCATATTGGTCAAGTCTTGATGTTAGACATTGTCTTGATGTGATGCATTTGGAGAAAAATGTGTGTGATAGTTTGATTGACACACTTCTAAACATTCTAGGCAAGACTAAAGATACTAAGACTTCCCATCTTGATATGGAGAAAATGGGTATACAAAAACAGTTGGCTCCAATAGAGAAAGGAAAAAGAACTTATCTGCCTCCAGCATGTCACACTCTATATAAAAAGGAAAAGAATTTTCTGTGAGTGTTTGAAAGGTATTAAAGTTTTGCAAGGTTACTCATCAATAAACTTGTATCAATGAAATATCTCAAGTTAATTGGTTTAAAATCTCATGATTGTCATGTATTGATGCAACAACTTCTACCAGTGGCTATCTGTCATAGAAATAAGAATTTGTGGTCCAGTTTATTTAAGGTGAATGTATCCAATAGAGAGATATATGAAGATGTTTAAAGGATATATGAAGAATCATCATCGACCGGAAGCTTCGATTGTTGAAAGATACATCATAGAAGAAACTGTTGAGTTTTATATAAACTATTTATCATACGCAGATTCTATAGGAATTCCAAAGTCTCATCATGCTCACACATACGGAAGAGGTATTCAAGGTCTAAATGTTAAGTCAATGGCTCGGGATGTAGTTATTCAAGCACATTTCTATATATTGAATAATATAGATGAAGTTCAACCTTTCATAGATACTCATAAAAGACTTTTGAGGAAAAAACATCCTCGAATGAGTGACAAGTTATTGTTGATAGAGCATAACAAGAGATTCATAGATTGATTTAATAAAAGTGTATCTAATGATCATAGTGCATCTGAGATACTTAAATGGTTGTCGTACAAGCCAAAATTTTGTGTCATTACTTGGACTGCATACGACATTGGTCATTGTACCTTTTATACAAAATCAAAAGATGATTGTAGTACAATGAAAAATAGCAGGGTTATGTTTGAAGCCGAATAGATGTATTTCTCTAGTTCGAAAGATAAGAATCATGTATTGGCAACTACCGCGTTTTATGGAGTCATTGATGAGATTTGGGAGATTGATTATGTTATTTTCAAAATGGCTTTATTTAAATGCAAGTGGGTTCCCAATAATAATAATGGTGTACACATTAATGACTTAGGATTCACCTGGTTTGACCTTGGCAAGACATCTTTTATGACCAAACCATTCACCATGGCTTCTCAAGTAAAACAAGTTTTCTATGTTACCGACCCATCAGACATATCGGAGAAATGGTTAATCGTTCTCCAAGGAAAACACATTCCTCTTAGAGATGAAAGTCTTGATATTCCTTCCACACCTTCTTACATAACACAAGTTCCTATCTCATATGATGAAGTTGATGGAGATGTCGTGCATGATATTCGAATCGATCATGAAGAAGGCATATGGGAAAATTAACAAGTACGTAATTTATTCTTTATTCATAATATATTAATTGTATGTTATAGTTTCTAAGTATTTTTACTAACAAGAATAATTATTTGAAATCATAGGTCTTTAGAGTCAAGGCACCAAGAGACAAAAAACCAAAACACCAAGTTACAATTATGTGATGTTATATAATGTGTAAACTATAGGTTGTTTGTTATGAAAAATTATAGGATGTTTGTTCTGATACAATTATGTGATATTATGAATATGATACAATTAATATTATTATGATAACTTTATCACAAATGTGAGTTGTATTTTCTACTGTGATATGGTGAACAATAATACAGGTTAGAAAATGGGATTAATTATAAAAGCAGGATAATATTTGTTAATTCTGTAGAAAATGTAACAACGGTTATATATCATAATCGTGATACTATTTGTTAATTCTGCATAAAATTTAACAACGATTATATATCATAACTGTTATAATATCTTGCGCGTTGTTTAGAAAAAATAAATATCAAAACGGCGCAGCTGGGAATCGAACCTAGGACCATTTATTTATCACAACGATTTTTTTAGAAAACCCGTTGTGATAGGGCACACGCTTTCCAATTTATTACAACAGGAACTGGGTCGTGATTATAAGTATCATATATACAACGACACTTTACATAACAACGTCTGTGCCCGCGTGATTATATATTATTCCCAACCATTGTTAAATGGGTTTTCCGTAGTAGTGTATACACTATGCGAGCAAAGTTTTGAACGAAGCTCAACGAAATTATGCCACTACAGAAAAAGAGCTTCTTGCGATAGTGTATGCGTATGAAAAATTTTGGTCTTACCTCATTGGGTCTAAAGTGGTTGTTTACACGGACCATGTGGCGATTAAGTATTTGCTAACCAACCGGATTCTAAGTAAAGGTTTATTAGACATGTTCTTTTGTTGCAAGAATTTGATCTTGAAATTTGCGACAAGAAAGGATCCGAGAACTTGGTGGCGGATCACTTATCCCGTCTTGTAAATGTGGAAGTAATTAAAATGAATTTGAGGTTAAGGAAGAATTTCTGGATGAGAGGTTGTTTATGGTTCAAGTAAGGCCTTGGTTTGCCGATATTGCAAATCACAAAGCCGTTGGTATGATACCAGAAGGCCTAACTTGGAATCAAAGAAAAATAATTTGTTTGATGTCAAGTCTTTTGTATGGGATGAGCCTTATTTGTTCAAACTTCGTGTTGATAACCTTTTGAGAAGGTATGTTATAATTGATGAGTCAAATAGAACTCTTTGGCATTATCACAACTCACCTTATGATGGTCATAATAACAGATTCAGAATGGCAACAAAAGTCCTTCAATCGGGCTTTTATTGGTCTTCTTTGTTTAAAGATGCTCATATGCACGCTCAAAATTGTGACAATTGCCAACGGAGTGGAGGAATTACAAAACAAATTATATTGGAGGTGGAAGTATTTGACTGTTGGGGAATTGATTTTGTTGGTCTGTTTCCACCTTCATTTTCTTGTGAGTACATTGAACCACTGTCGCGCATGGATAAAAAACGATTGATTTTTAAAATATAGGTAACGGTAACGATAACTCGAGTATCGTTCTCAAGGATTCTTGTACTATTATTAACCAACAATTGGAACAATAGGGGTTTTAAAGTTTCAATTAACAGAAAAATAGTGCAAATAAGTGATTAAAATAAGTTATTATAAAAATAAGTCAATCTACTGTTTCGGTTTCCGGCTAATCACTGGTTTTTTTCCTTACCAATTCCCTAAGCGGCTTCGGTCTCTATTAGATTTTAATATCAAATGACAAACGCACTAAGATATCAAACAAATCGACATTCCTATATTTCGAAATAAGCAAACGGATAAACACAATCTCGAGTTAAGCAAACACGATATAGAAATGCGATTTAATGACAAAGCAACATAAACATCGATTAAAAGTTAGAAGTACAATCATACAAATTAAATCAAAACATTTCACAAAATAACATATTAAGAAAATGCAATTTCATAGAATATAATTGAAAGAGACACAAAATTGAATTGATAGAATAAAAACCTCAAAGCGTTGGAAACGCGATTACAGTAGATCGACTCTAGATGATTAGTTCTTCATCATAATCGCACAAAAGCAAAAGGTATTGTTTCCTTAATGACATAATTTTTACGGTACAGCGGCTAGAAAACCTTTTAACAAAATAAGGATTTCATTAATAATTCAAACTGGGCTGGAAACATAAACCAGGCCCATAAAAATGACCCAAAACAAATTATTTTCTAAAGTCTGAACTTCAACGAATTATTTGGAACACCTGCACTCCGAATCAGCTCTCGATATCAACACGAAACTTGTAGCTCTTTGTCTCAGATTTCAAACTCATATCAGAACACGCAAAACGGAATCCCGTAGCTCCAGTTATGATCCTAACAGTGGACATATATCAAATAACTGTTAATGCTGAAAATAAGCTGTGAAAATTGATTAAAGGAAAACAAAGACTTAATTCTAAAAACATAATAAAACAGTAAAATAAACAAAACAAACTAGGAAAATGCCTAAGTAAAACATAAGACAGTGTGCATTAAAATGCACCAATCAAATTCCTCCACACTTGAACTTTTACACTCTGATAACTTTAAAAAAAAATCAAAACAAAAACAAAACAAAGCATGCATTTCCAAAAGTATCCAAGATACAAGGTACAAGTAGAGTTCTAAGTCTAAGCTTTAAGAATATGATGTTTGTGAGCAACTCGTTGTGACATTCAGAGCAAATACAAAAAAACATATTACCAAAAAGTACATCAAAAGCAACAAGATCCTCTCATGATAAAAATTCACTAAACTCTCAATTGTTTAAGTTAGCTATTTACACTCAAAGCACAACATGAAAGTTAGTACCACCATAAGCTTGAAAAGACTCTAACACTTGCAATTTAAATACATGCACATATAGATCAAATGGGCTTTTATTCTATTGTAACTTGGCCATGGTAAGGGTGAGATAAATCCTAAGGGGGTACTAGGCTAAAAATCAAAGGGTTAAAAGAAAATTGAAAGGATTGCGGAAGTTGAACTATAGGATACATAAATTGCTTTCAAACAACAACCTCACAACTTCTTTCTCTTTTTTTTTCCGGAAGGACTATGTAATGAAATCCTTCTCTATTTTTTTCATTTTTCATCATTTTTTTCTTTTCTTTTTCTATATTTTTTTCTTTTTCTGCCAATATTTGGAACATCACAAAAATGAAGTTCAATTCCACACAACTCCATACAAGACTCTTTCAACCCTTGTTTAGGGTGATAGTATTCTTTTTCACTTTTTGACTTCTAATGAGTTAATCACAAAAGAAAAAGATAAATAGGCTTAAAGGGATTTTCAAACAAAGGGATGATATTTATTAGGGTTGACTTTTTTTGGCTAAGTGGCTAAAATTAAAACAAAAACAAGTTGCCTTGATCATATAGTGTGCACAAGAAAACAAAAAACATCAACAAGAGTTAATTCAAGTTCTAGAGATTAACAGACATGAGTGAATCACACAAGAAAGAAAGAGATGGGTTTTTGTATGTTATCCATATAAGGCACAAAACTCACAAGGGTTAATGATCTACTACTAATGATGTACAATTTATAGTTTATTCTTACCTATCATACTAAGAATGCAGAACAAAATTTTCACATCACATCACAAAGTTTTATTCAAGAGAACTAAGAACAAAACTCATACTTGTAACTCAAAAACCAAAGAAAAAAACATGCATATTTTCTTTCTTCATTTTTTTATTTAAGAACAAAACCAAAACAGATAAAATTGAAAAAAAAAAATTAAGAAAACAAAATAAAGAAATGGTTCCCTCTCCCACACTTAAAACATGCATTGGCCTTAATAAAAAGACATAACTATTAAACAAGAGTGAGAGAAAAGAAAATGTGCTCCCTGGTAAAGTTGTAGAGTAAGTGGGCTTTTCCAAGGAAAGCTCTTCTATGAGTGCATCTTCAGGCACCAAACTCTCATGGAATAGCTTCATGCCCTGCCCATTTACCTTAAAGACATTGTCAGTACCTGCACTTTTTATTTCTACTGCACCATGAGGAAAAACATTAGTAACAACAAAAAGACCAATCCACTTTATTGAAGTTTCTTAGCCATAAGTTTAAGGTGGGAGTTAAATAATAAAACTTTTTAGCCTATGGAGAATTCTTTCCTATAAATCCTAGAGCTTTCATAAGCTTCTAGTATAAGCTCTTCAAGCTGTTGTAATTGGAGTTTTCTTTATATACCTGCTTGTTGCATCTCTAAATTATAACTTTTTACCGTCCAATAAGCACGGTGTTATATCTCTACAGGGAGGTGACATACCTTACCAAATACAAGTCTATAGGGAGACATCTCTATTGGTGTCTTGAAAGCTGTTCTTTGAGCCCAAAGTGCATCTTCTAGACGGCAGCTCTAGTCCTTCCTGTTTGGTTACACCATTTTCTCTAAAATTTGCTTGATCTCCCTGTTTGAGATCTCAGCTTGCCCATTAGTTTGTGGTTGATAAGCAGTAGAGACTCTATGCACAACTCCATACTTTTTAAGCAAAGCCTCCATGGAGCGGTTACAGAAATGAGTGCCTTGGTCACTTATGATAGCTCGGGGTATTCCAAACTTGCAAAAAATATTGGACCTGACAAAATCTGCAACAACTCTAGAATCATTAGTCCTAGTGGGGATAGTTTCCACCCACTTTGAAACATAACCCACAACAAGTAAAATATAGAGAAAACCAAAAGATACAGGAAAATTACCCATAAAATCAATACCCCATACATCAAACACCTCACTGAAAAGCATAGGTTGCTGAGGCATTTCACTTTTATGAGTGATGGTTGTACCTGCTATTTGACATTCTTTACAAGTGCAGTATATCTTATACACATCTTTAAAGATGGTAGGCCAATAGAAACCTGAGTCTAGGACTTTTCTTGCTGTCCTTTGAGGTTCGAAGTGTCCCCCTACTTGAGAGACGCGAGAAAAATTCAAAATAGATTCAATCTCATAGTCGGGAACACACCTCCTAATAACCTGATCAATACCAAACTTCCAAAGATATGGATCATCCCACACATAGTATTTAGCATCACTCTTGAGTTTGTGAATTTGCGTCTTAGATGCACTTGTAGGAAAAACACCAACAACAAGCTAATTAACAATATCAGCAAACCAAGGAGTAACTCCATGTAAAAATAGCAGCTGCTTATCAGGAAAGTCATCTTGAATGGGATAAGAGTTTTCATCCCGCTCTATTATGCTCAAGTGGTCAGCTACTAGATTCTCAGCTCCACTTTTATCCTTAATCTCTAAATTAAACTCTTAGAGCAACAACATCCACTGAATTAATCTCGGCTTTGCTTCTAATTTCTTTAAAAGATACTTCAAGGTTGCATGGTCAGTAAAAACAACAACCTTGGAACCTAGCAAATATGATCTAAACTTGTCAAGAGAAAAAGCAAAAGATAAAAGTTTCTTTTCAGTGGTAGTGTAATTAGCCTGTGCAGAATCAAAAGTCCTAGAAGCATAATAAATAACATGGGAAACCTTGTCCACCCTTTGTGAAAGGACTGCTCCAACTACATAGTTAGATGCATCACACATAATCTCAAAAGGGAGGGTCCAGTCAGGAGGTTGTATGATGGGCACCGATGTCAATGCTTTATTCGAGAAATCAACTGCCTGCTTGCATTTCTCATCAAAGTTGAAAGGGACATCATTCTTCAACAACTTTGAAAGTGGAAGAGCTATCTTGCTGAAATCCTTTATGAAGCGCCTGTAAAAGGTTGCATGACCAAGAAAAGAACGAATCTCGCGAATGCAAGATGGGTAAGGCAATGTAGAAATCACATAAATCTTAGCAGGGTCTACTGAAATTCCTTTTTTAGAAATTATGTGACTTAAAACAATTTCCTGCTCAACCATAAAATGACATTTTTTATAATTTAAAACTAGTTCAGTTTCAATGAATCTCTCTAAAACCATATTCAAACTTTTCAAGCATACATCAAATGAAGAACCATAAACAGTAAAATCATCCATAAACACTTCCATGCAATTTTCAATAAATTCATCAAAAATACTAATCATGCATCGTTGGAATGTGCCAGGAGAATTGCAAAGACAAAATGGCATTCTCCCGTAAGAAAATGTATCGAATGGGCACGTGAACATTGTCTTTTCTTGATCCTCTGGTACAATATGGATCTGAAAATAATCTGAAAAACCACCAAGGAAACAATAGTGTGATTTACCTAGTAGTCGTTCAAGTGTAACGCCCGTTTTATTTTGATTAAATTCAATTATGACTTTGCTATGTCTCGTTGCATTGTAGTCGTAGTTGAGTATGTGTTTGGATCGAAGGAAGGAATTGAATCGGTCGAATTGTCGGGAAAAAGTGTAAAATTCCGTAGCAGTTTTAGGAAACTTCAAAAAATCATATCTCTTGATCCGTAAGTCGGATTTGACCCCCGTTCGAAGAGTTGGAAAGCTAAAGAGATGTTCTATCTAGAAAAAAATTGGAAAAAATTGAATTTTTCTGATATGACGACCGTCATGGACTTGCCACGACCGTCACGACCGTGACGCTCGTCATGGACTTGCCACGACCGTCATAGTAACGAAATTCAGTTAAATGCAGAATTTGGACGTGGCTGAGAGTGGGTAGCAAAAATACATTCCCATAGACTCTTTTACCCTCAATTACACCATTTGGGGAAAAGAAAGACTGAAAAGAGAAGTTACGCATTGAGGAAAGTTGAGAGCAAAGAATCAACCACCGGCGAATTTGGAGGATTTCTGCAGAAAAGTCACCTAGAGCGAAAGCGGAACCGGAGAGCGTGGAATTGACCTCAATTCTAAGGTAAGGGTGGGGTTCAATTCTATAACCGTGGGTATGATCGAATTCATGTGGGGAATCGAGTCATAGGTATAGTTTTCGTTAATCGATAAATGTTAAGGAAAAGGTTTCCCTAATGGGACAAGATTTCTATGTAGGAATGAATGTGTTATGTAGTTATTAGTGCGATGCTCTAAGGCTTTCCTTATGGGCAAATACATAGAACGAATATGCTATACGGTTATTCGTACAACGCTCTAATGGTTTTCCCTAATGGGCCAAAAAGGGCAGTTACCTGGTTGTGATTGATTTGTAATTAATTATGTGAGAAAATGCCATAATGTCGTTATTACGATAAGATGCTGAATCCTTAATTATGGAACTGATATTGATGTTATACCTGTATAGGAATAGCAGTTTTGTATGAACACTTTGAGTTCCTATTTGTTGGTACGATGTTGTAATGTTCTCTACATGAACAGTCGTAAATGTTGAAATTATGTTGCTATTGTTCCCGTATGTGAACGAGTAGAAAGTGATGGTTGCATGAGTGGTATGATGTTATGATGCTCTGTTATGGACATTCTGGTTGTAGGCGTAATGCCTTGTTATATGGTTGCTATGGTTGTGTTGTAGTCCATAATAGATGCATTTCATGGCATAGCATTTGGCCTGGATTGGCGACGGTTGTGCCTGTATTGGCGTTATTTGGAGTGTTGGCTCCTAGATGGGTTCGGGGTGTTGGCCATGTCCCGAGTTTTGGAGTGTTGGCTCCTAGATGGGTTCGAGGTGTTGGCCCTGTCCCGAGTTTTGGAGTGTTGGCTCCTAAAGGGTACCACATGCATGTGCACAGTTGAGTCGCATGAAGTCGCATAATTACGCTAATTGTATGTTAATGTTGTTTATGTGAGATATGGATTACTCGCAATTGTTGTCGATGATGTTTATGATTTCGAAACCATAATGTTGTGATGAGTTTCCGACATGTTTTCTATCATGCTTTATGTTATATTATTGATATCTCACCCTTTTCTGTTGTATGTTACCTCCTCTGGTGGTAATTTGCAGGTAGTCAGGAATAGAGCGTAGTTCCCGTTAAGGTGTCGTTGGTCGCTCTGATACGTAGCACTCTTGGGGGGATGGATGATTGCTGTTATTATTTTAGTCGATGTTATTGTTGATTGAACTTGTTACGATGTTTTTGTTAAATTGTTTTAAGAGAACATGTTGTATACTTTATCGAACTTCCACCGGAAGTAATGACGAGTTATTTTATGATTAAATGGTTAAGTAATACATTGGTGATTGTTCATCCAATTTTGTGCTACATATGATATTTGCAAGTTGTTGCATAATGATTGTTGTCTGTCAGGTTGAAGTGTAACATCTCTGATATGAGAAATTTTGCCCGTGTGACGACCGTCATGCAGTCAATGTTTGCGCTGCTGCGCTTTGTTTGCTATATGAATTGTTGTTTTTCCTGTTATCCGCAAGTTTAGATTTGGGGTGTTACATTAGTGGTATCAGAGCAGATTGGTCCGTCCGGCCAAGTTGTCTAGTGTCGTCGAGTCAGTCGTCGTGCCTAATGTCGCTTGCGCGAAAATAAGGTGTCGGCATGACAGAAGAGTCGCCACCTTTCGTTATTCATCCCTCAGAGCGGGAAAGGAAACGATCGGAAAAACCTGACGAATAAGGGTAAGACAAGGTCATCGCAACCATTGTCTGGGTTCGGGAGTCGGTTATGCAAGGGGAAGGTATTAGCACCCCTCACGTCCGTCGTACTCGACGGGATCCTCGCTTGTTTGTTTACTTGGATGGGTTGGTTATAATCTATCTACCTATCAAGGATGGCTGAAAAAGAAAAGAAAAATGACTCGGCAAAGCGTCGCACTTTATGCCTACGTATTCTCATCAGAGAATGAGAAATCAGAGTCAACGTAGTTCGGCCTACGAAGGATTAAGGGGGAAAGGTTGCTCGCTAGGATACCGCATCCTATGCCTACGTACTTCCACACAGCATGGAAGATCAGAGCAAACGTAGTTCGGGAAACTACGGCTTATTTCCTGAAAGAAGTGTTTTTTATTGTGTTTGCGATTTCAACCGCACTAGAGACTATGACCTGAGAGTGAATGCGTCGCATGTCACCCAAAGGGTACCATACTAAACATCCAGACTGTGGAAAAGAAACTCTCCCACAATCCTTTCTCAGATAGCTTAAGGCTTGTAACGTACGAAAGAAATCATTCATGATTACTGTATCTTAAACTGTTTTGAGATGAGAAGAGAACAGGCCCAACTAGGAGGGAGACTATCAAGTCCTACTGTTATCATGCCATGGATTCATCCTATGGTTGAGGTTTGAACAGGGAAATCCTAGAAGTTGTCATGCATAGGTTTCAACCTAACAGTCTATCATCAAATCCTTATCAAAGGAAATGAGAGTCCTAAGGGATCATGTCAATGATACACCATAACAGACAAAGCATCAGCTTAACAGTAAAATGCATGCAATGCAAGTGAGGGAGGAAATGTGTGTGGGGCTTCAGCCTCCACAAGCTCATCTCAACCTCAAGCCAGTCATGAAATAACAGTAATCATACTGAAACATAAACAACATGCTATCAAGCAATAACAGTAAACTGCAATCATACAGATAAAAGAAATGAAATACCATCAAGCAAACACACCACATGGGCAAGGGAGCTGGGCTCTATCGAATACCCGCAAGCAAAGCCACTCAATAACAATACAAGAAGAGGGAGCAACTCAACCTCTAATGCAATTATGCTCCTAGATTCTACTTATTCTAGATGGACTTAATCTAATGCAACAGACAAATCAAGCAAAACACACAATACAGAAAAGAAAAATAGAAGAAAGCCTCAGCTCCTCCAGCAGCAACTCAGTCTTCAGACTTCAATCATCAACTGCTTTCCAGGTATCAACCCTACCACATGAGTACCAACTCATCTTCTCCCCTTAAGCTTCAGCTTCTTTGATCAGCTCCACCTTCAGGCTTCACCATCTTCAGGGATCTTCAAGTATCAACTTGATCTTCACGCTCTTCAAGTTTCAGCTGGAATGGCAGTCTTCAAGGATTCATCCTCTTCAACCATCTTCAATGAAGTCTTCATCTTCATGCTCAGGCTCTGACAGCTCTCAAGACAAATCAAACAGAGAAAAATTACTACTGGATAAGCTGGGGGATATTGAACTGCTTATCTGATCACCAAAGGTGACCTATAAGGGTTCAATATCAAATGAAGGGTTCCCTCAAAAGTTCTACCTCCTGGGTATAACACTAATCCCTCCAAAGGAGAGAGGTGTATACCCTGGAAGGACTTTGAATCACAGGGAGGAATGGATGTGAAGAATACTATCCATGTTTAAGAAAGAAATCATCTATATCTAAGCTCTCCCTAATCCTAACCCTAAAACAAACAAAAAAGAAGAAGAACAAGCTCCCCAAGCTCAACTTCAATCTTCAAATGCTTCTCAATTCTCCTTAATGCTCCATCAATCTCCACAAGGCCAACCAGGCACAAAAGAAAGCAAAACAAGAAAGCACCCAAAATACAATGCCCACAAGGCAACACACATACTAACCATACATTCAAAAATCAATTAAAAATACTAAAATACTATATAATATTCTAGTAAAATTCTAGGGGATTCTATACATACCTACCCTTAACCCATATATTCCCCATACTCTAATCTTGCCCTAAAAACCCAAAACAAAATTGTTAAGTCTACTTATGTTGAATAAAACCCTAATTTTGGTTACTCTAATCTCACCTAATTAAAATAATCAAATTTTAATCTAAAAATATTGAAATAAATCCTATGGGAAACTATGATTCAATATCTAACTATGCCAACAAGAATGGCTCAAAAAGCCTAAGGGAAGGTCCTAAAAGAAATTCTACAAAATTGAGTATACACCTAAACTTCTAAAAAAGCTATTTACATGGAAAATATACTAAAAATATCAAAAGAAAATAAAATGCCAATTTTATTTATTGATATTTTTCTAGACAAAATTATGAACATATAGAAAAAACAAGCATTAAAAAACAATCATTTTTGAATTTTATATGATTTATACAAAATGCAAGAAAAATTAAAAGAGATTAAAATAAAAGAATAAAAGAAAAGGGGTGGGGGGTGTTAATAGAACTGCGCCCTAGTTCAATTATTATTGGGCTGAGAACCTGGGGGGTGCAGATATCAACGAGCAAGGCCCAATGCGCTATCAGAATTTAAATGAAAAATTAAAAAGAAAATAATTATGCAAGCGGTATGAATAGCAACAAATTCTAGTTGAAACATGGATTGGGCCAATGGTGGGGGTGTGGGTATCAAAGACTTGCTGAAGCCCAGAACTCACCACTTAAGTAAACGCTGCGTTTTGGCATTAAGGCTTCCCTCTGTTTCTGATTTCAAATCATGGCCGTGCGATTAGATTATTTAGTCAATGGAAAAGAGAGATCCAACGGTGGAGGCTCATCGTCCCAAACGAGCCATCTAGGGTTTTCAGGATTCAGCTTCATGCACGAGTTTTCCACCCACTCGTTCTTCCTTGTTACTTGATGAAATCCAAAAATTCCAAAAGCAAAGATGATCCATTTCTCTCCAAGAACACGATGGTGTTTATAGTTTTCATTAAAACCTCGTATATCTCTCTAGCAGAACGCACAAACATTAGGGTTTCAACATGCTCCTCTGATATCAACCTTGCTAGAGCTTCAATCTAATGATATAAACTTGTTCTACATGTTACCCTCATCATTCTATGCTATCACATATCAATTAAAACTTAATACACAGCTTGATCTTGATCTTGAAAGAAACTATGATCTGTTACCAACCTTCATGAAACCCTCTGAAACTCTATGGAAATGGTCATCTAACCTATCTTAGCCATTCTATACTAAAGATCTAAACATCTAGCACCTAATTAAAGAGATGGCAATGAAAACACCAACCTGCTTGTTGGTTATGGCAGAAGTAGAAACACTCCAATTCAATGCTTGCAACCTTCCATGACTGATCTTCAATGGATGATGAGGGTTCTGTATGCAAAAAGATGGATGGATAAGGCTTGAATGTAGAGATCCGAGTCTGGTATAGAGTCTTGCAAATTCAACCCTAGCTCTTCAATCCTCCATGGACAGGTCCCTGAATCAACTTGCAGGTACTCAACAATGCCAAGGAATTGTGAATGGAGAAGAAGGATGAACATAATAGATGTGGATTGTATGAATTTACTCTTGCTTGAAATTGAAGTAACAATGGAACTCTCACTTTCTTCTCACCCTCTTCACTGAATTCTCCAACCTTTGATCACATTGTGATCCTCTTAATATATATCCATCAATGGAAGATCCTAGAAGCTTTTAGAAAGAGCTAGAATCTCATGGAAAGTCATGGAATTTCTCTTTTAATGACATGTGGTATCATCTTATATCATGCCTTAAGACTTGTAATTTTGTGCCAAAATCTCCTTACAAGAGATATTGAAAGGGAATGTGTGAAAAAACAAGCTTAGCTTTGCCTTTGGTGAGGTTTCTCATGGGTTCCTTAAGATGCAAGAAACAAAATTACAAAGCAACCTCTATTTTAAGACCTCAAATCAAAAATCTATTTGAACCATTGTTTTTAAAATGATGTTTGGATTCAAAATGACATATTGGATGACCTATTTTGGATTTGTACATCTCCCAAACCAATTTCCAACTTGGATTCATTTAACTTATAAGTCATTTTTAGGTCATTTTCAACCATTCTTGTAAATCCTTGCTACACGCTTTTCCAACAAATCATGACCACTTTTCTAGGCTTAAAATCCCATTTTGAACAACTTTGATGTTTTGAGTTTTTTCATTTGAGGCTTGGAAATAGGAGATATGGCCTTTGCTTAAAATGACCTATAACCTCCAAATGACCAGAATACCCCTGTCTTGTTCAAACCATACGTTGAGTTCTACAAATCATATCAAGGACTTCTAGTACTCTCTAGAAATCTAAGAAGATTCTCTTAAACATTCATGTTGACCAAGAGACCATAGGAATCATCCTACTAGGGCAAACGTTGTCTTCCAGTTGGGTGACTTTCATGGACCCAGATTCACACACCGCAGCTGACCTGTAATTTGTCAAAACCATAACTTGAGCTCTGCACATCCTATCAAGGACTTCTACCACTCAAATTAAAGATAAGAACAAGCTCTACAACATTAATGTTGTGGGGAAGATGAGATATCAATCACATCTTGAGTTAAAACTGCCTGGAAGATAGGGATCAAACTAGGGGATTTTACACTGACAATCCTTAGAAACCCTAGCTTAAAACTTCTCCAATTCCTCAATCATGATGATTTGGTCTATGAATCATATTTATAACATCTCCATACATCATTCCATGATCTCATGGCCCTTGGATTAGGTCTCAACCTTCTCCAAATCTTCAGCTGACCTAGGGTTGACCCAGTCAAACCCTAATTCTACCAGTCATGGTTGAATCTTCTGAATTCTTGCATAATGACCTCTCTGGGCTTCATGATGGCTTTCAAGACATCTCATAAACTTCAAAGCTTCAAGTTCATTCTCAAAGTCTCAGAATCATCTGAGGAGCTCCCACAACTCTCAAGCTATGAAGCACACAACCTTGGTTTCAAACAATTTCTCTGAGGATCTCCTGAACTTTCTGATGAAGGTATCAACTTTCAAATACTTGATGGGTAAATAAATGTTGGCCAAATTTTGGGGTGCAACAGCTGCCCCTATTCAAACGGCTTGAACCTGACTGGGTGAGGAGCAAACGGCTCTCAACCAATCAAGGTGCGAGACGATTGAATACCGGTAAACCCGAAAATTTGCCAACTGCACAAGCACACGATACTTTGCGGAGAACAAACCTTCGAACATTGCAATACTAGCTGCTCAACAACTAGCTGGAGAAATACTGATCTGACATCGCCGTCAGTTATCCACGTTAACTTCTTCTGATATTGCCTTCAGACAACCACAACACCCAACATCGCCGCTGGGAGACTAAACCATCTGACATCGCCGTCGGACAATCAAAATACCCTGCGTCGCCGCTGGAGAACTACATCTGACATCGCCGTCGGAAACAAACATCACTCTGAGAGACACTCGACATTGCCGTCATACAAACATCATCTCTGCTGGGGATTTAAAGAGCCTGACCTTGCCGTCAAACAAACATCCAACCTCGCCGCCAGAGCCAAGCATGATCTGACCTCGCCGTCAAAACAAACATCCAACCTCGCCGTCGAACACAAACATAATCTGACCTCGCCGCCAAATCCAAACATCCAACCTCGCCGCTGGAGAAGATACAACACTGAACAACTCTGACCTGGGGTTCATCCCTCAAAACCATAACGAACATTCAAATACTGTTGCATACTGAGCCCACCGTAGAACTTCAGCATCAAAGCTATATGAAACCCTGGCCCCTGGCCACTTCCAGCTTCAGCTAGAAAAGATCTTCACGCACTCCTGAAGATGGGATTCTTGGCCTCCAAGGATATAAACCTTGCCCGTCGGCGATTCTGCAGGAGGTATCTTCGACTTCAGTCTGAAGAAAATGATCCTTGGCCTTCAAGGATGCCTGGATCTGCCTTCAGGCAACTCCGCCTCTGCTATAGAGTATCTGTGACTGCAGTCAGGGATATACTTCGGCCTTCAGTCCGAAAAATGAATCCTAAGTCATTCATGACTTTGGGGATAACCTTGCCTTCAGGCACCTTCGCTTCAGCTTGGGAAATCTATGACTTCAGTCAGAGAAGTGGTATCCTGAGCCATTCATGACTCTACGGGGATTCAAACACTTTGCCTTCAGGCAAAACTCCGCTTCAGCTGGAGAAACGTCTTCAACTTCAGTCCGAAGAAACACTATTCACTCGATCGCAATCAATCATCACCTCAGGATAACTGACTTGGTCTTCAGGCCAACACGGATCACCTTGCACACAAAAGCTGCATCTACAAACTTTTGAACTTTGTCTTTAGACACACGTTGATTCATCAACACGGAAATCCGAATCCACAGGAACATTCTGATATCGCCTTCAGGAGTTTACGAAGTCAATCTTCAGATTAGACATCACTGTTGGAGCAAACATATCACGCTGCTAGGGACTTCAAGAATCATCTTGAACAAACAACTTCGTTGGGCACCCTCAAGAATCATCCTGAACCGATAACCTTTCTGGAGCAAACATTCTGTTGGGGATCCCTGGAATCTTCCTGGACAACTCTTGCTGGGGATCTCAAAAATCATCTTGAGCAAACGGCCCTGCTGCGGATTTCAAGAATCATCTTGAACTGAAGACTTCGCTGGGGAAAATGTCAGGAGTCATCCTGAGCACTGATCCTACGGCAGAACACCTGTAAAACAAGAATGACAACAACCTAGATCATGTTTATGATGCATATGCTTTGGCGCCATGCCCCACACGGTGGAAATGCTATGCGTTTATGCTAAATGCTATGCAATCATGCACAATGATGCGATCCCGTCAGCAAAATAAATGCCGAAGGGGAATTCTCCTGTCAAGGAGAAAAGCACTACTCAGATAGAGGAATCTTCCTGCTGAGGAGAACGTGGACACGCCAATATCAATCGGACTCCGTCTGGGGAATTGATCTTCCGTTGACTGCTGTAGGGAAAACAACTTCAGTTGATCTGCTGCAGGGGAACGAAGCTCTACGAGAACTTGGACCTGCTGAAGGAATGCGATGTCAATCGTGAGAATAAACTGCGGGGCCTTCTCGGCTACTCTTCTGGGGATAACAACTCTGTGGGGAAACAACTTCAGCTGCTCCACACTCCACTGGGGAAAAACCAATCATGATCTGATCAACTTCCAAGGACTCGGCTCTCTTGGACATCTGCAAACTCGACTGAGGAAGGAGAAGTCATTCTGCTTCGCTGGAGAGAGTGCGACTCTGGGGAAATACAGCATCAGCTGCTCAATGCTCTGCCAGGG
The DNA here is from genome assembly GCA_963859935.3 of Lathyrus sativus. Lineage (NCBI taxonomy): Eukaryota > Viridiplantae > Streptophyta > Magnoliopsida > Fabales > Fabaceae > Lathyrus > Lathyrus sativus. The sequence goes on along the minus strand of CAWUDS030002253.1, from coordinate 837 downwards.
AAAATCCACTCATGGTCTCAACTGCTTCCAAGGATTCGGCTCTCTTGGGGTTTGCGAACTCAGCCGTGGAGAGAGAAATCATTCTACTTCACTGGAGAGTACAACTCTGATGAGGAGTTCTAATTCCGCTGGGGAAGAAGGAATCATCCGACTTCGGGGGAGAGTACAACTCTGCAGGGGAATCTCAACATCAGCCGTTCCAACACTCTACTGGGGAAGAGGGAATCATCCGACTTCGGGAGAGGATACGGCTCTGGTGGGGAATTTCAATTCCGCGGGAGACTTCAGTCTGGCACCATCAGTTACTGCATCCTTCGGCATACGAACAGCTTCCTACGAGACCTGCACTTGTGACCCGGTGCTGGGGAAGGCACCTGCTTCGGCGACCTTACTAGGGAAACACGAGCTTCGGCACCCGAACATTTCTACGAAATCTGCACTTGTGACCCGGTGCTGGGGACATACGAGCTTCGGCGCGCGACTCAGCTGAGAAGATGACGTTCCTTCAGGATGCGTCTGCTTGGAGAAGAGAATCCTCGGCCTGGAGAGCCATACCAATGCTCACTATCTCGCATTCAGACTCTGCGGAGGAGAGACCACTGAACTCTGCTGGAGAAGGAGGACTCGCCCTGCTTCGGGGATGCGCACGGCGCACCATCTGGAAGGTGCTACACCTGCAACAACACAAACAAACAGACAAGATACCCTCCTCAAAGGGGCCTATCAAGGTTATTATCTCGTGACAATATTCAGGTAATTAATTGTTTCAACAATCAATGGGCCTAGGCCCGTAAGTTTATGTATGCGCATTTTATCAAAAACATCGGCGTTTTCTTT
>CAWUDS030002252.1:15000-47287 GCA_963859935.3 Lathyrus sativus | reverse complement strand
GGAGATTTATAGAACTCAAGTTATGGTCCTTGCAAGTTATAGGTCATCTGGGGTATCTGAAATTTTGTCTGTAAAAGTGACTTGTCTTCCAAGCAATTTTTACCCCTCAAGGAGATTTCAAATGAATTTCTGGTCAACATAAGAGTTGTTCCTAATTGTCTTAGCTTTCTAGAATGGTATGGTATGCCTTCATATGATTTGTGGAACTCAACTTATGGTCTTGGCAAGCAAAGGGTATTTTGGTCATCTGAGAATTACAGGTCATTTCAAGCCTATGCCCAAAACTCATACAAGGAAGCTTCAAATGGAAAACTTCACAACATCAAACTTTCTCCAAATGACATTTTGAGTCTAGAAAAGTGACCATTAAAGATTGGAAAGGCTCATAGATCAAGGTTTCAAAATTGGTGGATTTAATGAATAAAAAATGACCTAAATTTGAGATTTTTCATAGTTTGGCCAAATGAGGTGAAATTATAGGTCATTTTGATTGGAAAAATCATTTTGAGAACATTGGCAAAAGTAGAATTTTAAGTTTGGTTCAAGAATTAGAAGTTATGCATGGTTACTTACAAATGAAGTTACATAATCCAAATCCAAGGGAAAGTGTGCATGGGAAGCTTCTCCAAAGTTCTAGGAGTTTCTAATCTCATATATATATTGAATTGAAGAACTCCATGCCATGGTTGGTGAATCACTTTGCTCATAACACCAAGTTTCACACAATTCTTCCAATTTGCAAAAGCTTTTCAAACTCCTCCAAATCTCTCTCAATTTCCATAATTCTTGATTGGATCATCATCACCATCATTCATAGATCATATTTTCATCAGAATTTGGTGGAATTGGGGAAGAACTCGTGCTGTTCAAGTTAATCATCCAAGAAGCAAGATATTTTCAATCACAAGATCCAAGAGGTTTGAGCCTGCATCTTTGCATACAGAATCAAGATTTGAGTGTGTGGATCAGTTTCAAATCACTGCAAGCATTGGATCAAGGAGTTCCATAGCTGTTTTCATCATTTTACACCAGGTTAGTTCCTCTTCGAATTGACTGTTTTAGGTAGAATCATGGTGATTTGTTAGCATAGAATGGTTAAGATAAGTTAGATGATGAATTTCACAAGGTTTGGACAAGTTTCATGGGGGTTGATCATGGTGCACTAATTCTGTTAGAGATCATAACATCAATGATAATGCAAGATAATCTTAGGTTAATGGCTTAAAATGATCAGTGTGAGGTATAAATTAGGTTAGGGTAAGATTTGGAGAGAATTGAAATGGTTGCTCACAGGTGAAAATGGTGGATCAGAGTTATTGCACCTATCGGGTTTATTTCTTGAGTGAATTTTAGAAGGAGATATTGATAGGGTTGTGTAGAGGGAAGAAAATAGACCAAGTTTGCTTTTCATAGCATGTGATTTCATGGAAAATTGATGGAGAACAGAGGAGTATAAGATGCGTGCATGGTGATGAAGTTTCAGAAACCCTAGGGTTTCTAAGGTTGAAGACAACCTTTTGGCCACACGATCGTGATGCTGACTTTGACTTGGTTCCTCATCCAACGACCGTGGATTGAAGATGAAAACGGAGGGAAATTCAAAAGGTGCAACGCATCGTTTCATTAAACCACAATCAGACTGGGCTGTGAATTCCTTGTTAATGACACCCCCCAATGCAGGCCCAATGTGATTATGCCTAAATAATTCGCTATTTGCACCGTTTCTGCTTTTTTTTTAAATTTTTTTTGTTATATTTTCTGACTTGCTGGGCCCAGACGCGCTTGCTATGCGCGCCCCCTGTCTGGGCCCATTCTCCTTTTTCAATTGATTTTCATTACTGGTTGCACCCCTTTCCATTTAATTCTCATTTAATTTCTTTCAAAAATGTTAATTCTTTGAAAATTCATAAAAAATTGGAAAATGCATGGTTTTAATTGGTTCTTTTTTTATGTTGTTCATAATTTTGTCAAGAAAATTATCCCATAAAAAATTTAATACTTCATTTTATTTTAATATTTTGGCATATTTTTCTTTTAAATAGCTTTTTAAGAAACTTAATTTGATGCATGATTTTGTTAATTTTAGTTTGAATAGATGCTTTAACATTTTTAATCCATTCTTTTGAGGTTGATTAGATTAGACATTTATCTTGTATATAAAATTTATTTCATATTTTTAGGACTTAATTTTAGGTGATTTGTTTAGGTGTGAATAACATGATCAAACTAGGGTTTAGGAGATAACATAGGTGGATTAGATCATTTCCCTTAGGAGTTGTAGATTGAATCTTTGGGGTATGGGACTATAGGGATTATGGGTAGTTATTAGATCCCTTAGAAAATATTAGGATTCCCCTACTGCTATTAGTATACTGTCTATATTTGCTTGACTGGTGTGGTGTGCCCTCTAGGGGGATTATTATTTTGTTTGTGTGGGTATTGGGTTTGCTTGGGGATTGGGAGAGCTGAAGATCTTGTGATGATGAAGCCATTGGAGATCAAGAGAATGAAATCCAACTTCCAGAGTTGAAAGAGAGCATCCTTTGCTGGCAGCTGTTGAGGAGTGTAGGGTTTAGGAGCTAGGCAGAGCTCTAGAGTAGAAAGCTTGTTTCCCAAACATGGAAGGCCTTGTCTGCCTCCATCCTTTCTCTATGATTTAAAGTCTCTTTCAAATATCCACCTCCTTCCTTTGGAAGGATCAGTGAATGTATTTGAAAGATAGAACTTTTGAGAGAAAATTGTCTGTATAATGTTAACAGTTAATGAGCCACCCTTGGTAGGCAATGTACTGTTTAACATTCATTCAGTTCATCTTGTTGACTGATATTCCTCTTGAAGATTGAGACTTGAAGAAAAGCCAATGCAGATTGAAGACTGATAATCAAAGACCTTGCTTGAAGGCTGTGGAGATGGAGATTGATGCTTGCTGAATCTTGTAGCTGTTTGGAGATGACTTGAAGACAGATGTTGATGCAGAGCTGCTGTGGCTGTTTATTTTTAGCTGTTATTCATTTCTGATGTATTGATTGGTTTTCCCTGACTGTATTGTTTGCTGTTTAACCTGTTAGGTTGAAAGTGAAGTCTGTTCACTTTTGCCTGTTGTTTTCTAGGTTCGAGGTTGAGTGGGACTCCCTTGCCTCGCTTGTATTGCTGCATCCATGCATTTTACTGCGTTATTGTATATATGCTGTTGTTCCTGTTTCCGTCTATTCCCTTAGGATCTCCGTTTCTCTCTGCGCAAGAGAGGAGCATGATAGACACTAGATCTTAACCCATGCATGATAACATTAGGTTAGTTTGATTCCCTTCGCAACCGTAGGTTAGAGTTCTGTCTCTTCTTTCTCAAAACAAACAGAAAAACACAATAAAGATTTCAAACACAATAAAAGACACTTCTTCCGTAAAAGAATGTGAACTCATCAAAACGTCATTTTTGTCCGCTGGGACTGTTAATCAGAAAAACCTTTTTCAGAAGGAATAAAAACAATCAAGACAGACTTGTGTCGTACGTGGCCCGAACTACGTTTGCTCTGATCTTTCATGCTGTATGAAAGTACGTAGGCATAGGATGCGATGTCCTAGCGAGCAACCTTCCCCTCCTTTCCCGTAGTTAGGCGAACTACGTTGACTCTGATTTCTCGTTCCAGACGGGAATACGTAGGCATAAAGTGCGATACTTTGCCGAGTCCTTTTATTTTCTTTTTAACCCTTAACCTTTAGTTTAGATAGAATAACAATCCATACCCGAAAACAAGCGTGGATCCCGTCGAGTACGACGGACGTGAGGGGTGCTAACACCTTCCCTTTGCGTAACCGACTCCCAAATCCAGGTTTTGGTTGCGATGACCATACCTTTCCCGTCTTTGCGGTAGGTTTACTCTGAGCATTTCCTTTCCCTCCTGTGGGATAAATAACGCACGGTGGCGACTCTTCTGTTCAGTCGCCGCCGATTTTCGCAGTAGCGACAGCTGGCGACTCTGCTGGGGAGCCGGCGCCGATTTTCGCAGTAGCGACAATGTTGTTCAACAAGAGGATGTGCCTACGCAACCTCAGCCTATGCAAGATAATCTTGTTGTTCAAGTTGATGAAAGAGTTTCCCAGTTTTCACAGTGTTTATCAGATCCTCAGAATGTTCGTACTAAGATGAAAGTGAACTATCCTAGATTTATAGCAATTGAGAAAGGATTTCATGATCTTGAAGAACAATTGAAGATGATGAAAAGAGCTGACGCATCTAGTCTTGATGCTCATGACCTATGTTTAGTTCCAGGTGTGATTATTCCTCCAAAGTTCAAGATGCCTGTCTTTGAAGTATACAAGGGTGCTAGTTGTCCAAGATACCATTTGACGATGTTTTGTCGAAAGATGACTGCTTTTATTGACAACGACAAACTGATGATTCACTGCTTTCAAGAAAGTTTATGTGGGGCATCTCTGATATGGTATATGAAACTACAAAGGAACCGTATTCAGTCTTGGAGAAACTTAGCTGATGCTTTCGTGAAACAGTACAATTATAATTTGGATATGGCTTCCGACAACGATCAACTGGCAAGAATGAGTAAGAATGACGATGAATCTTTTAGGGAATACGCGCAACAATGGAAAGAGTTGGCAGCCCCAGTTCATCCTCCACTATAATAAAAAGAATTAAGCAAGATGTTTCTAAGAATGCTGCCAGGCTCTTATTATGATAGGATGGTAGGCGTTGTACCATTAGATTTCTCCAAAATTGTGAAAGTCGGAGTAAACATTGAGAATGCGCTCAAAAGTGGAAGAATTCAAGATGACTTGAATAACCAAGCTGATAAAGAGATCTCAGTTAGTGATTCCCAAGAGGAAGGAAGTGTTGATGTTAACGCAATTCGGGATTCCTCTCAAATCCTGCCAGATCCAGTTCTAGTACCTCATCCTTAACATCATTATGAAGTGACTGCTCAACGCAAGCAGCGACTACCTCATAAGCGAAAGGTGACATCTCCAGATCAACATCAGAATCGATAGGTTCGAAGACGGTTTCAGAGTCAGAAGATACCTCTGAGTATTTCAAAAGAAGAAACTCGCTGGTTTGATCTTATCCCAATGAATTACCGTCAACTATGGTTTTATTTTGCTAGAAACTCAGTGATGACACCCAGAAAGACTAGAGTCATGAAGTCTCACCCACCGTGGTTCAACTCGAATGCCAGCTGTGAATTTCATGATGGAGTATTGGGGCATTCGATTGAAGAATGCAAAATTTTCCAAGAGAAAGTTCAAGAAATGATAGATGATGAAGTGTTAACCTTTAGGGGAGGAAACCCGGTCATGAATGGAATACCGTTACGCTGATATAAGTGAAGACTCCAGAAAATACTGAGAAGGGCTCATCAGTTGTTTATTTTGTTTGCTTATGTGTACTTCCTTTTTATTTCTTTGATTAAAAGCATAATTGGCATGTAAGAACTTGTTTATTTTGAATGTTGATACAATAAAAGGTTTGTCTTGAAGAAATCCATTTGTATTCACTCATAAAAGGTTTTTCATGAATTATAATGCCAACTTTATCCATTTTTTTTCTCACTTTGAGAAAGAATTGGGAGGGGGATGACGAAGTAAAACGCATGGTCTCTTGTTGTATGCTTTCGAATAGAACCCTACTAATGATGTACGACATTCTTTTAAACCTCCCAAACACCAAAGATATAAAGTAGTTAATCCTTTTTAAACCCTTTTCAACCTCATTTTTAACCTGGGGCAAGGCAATTTTCAATCAGCTTAATTGAACACTCAACTTTCAAAAATAGTGAACCTTCAAAAATGGGTGGGTACAAATAAGCTTTGACCCTTATTTCCTTTGTTTCACAAATCTTAAACTAAGCCCTGATATAACCTCAAAAGTCCTAATTGAAGTAAGGTTTAATTCGAAAGCATACTCAGTGAGATAACGTTTCCTGACTCCTATGAGCTATGCTCAATTTGATGATTGGCTTTATAAAATAAATTTATATCCTAACTAGTGATTTTTTCACAAGTTATCATGATATCTCTTTTCAAAAACTTCAATACAAACATATATTGCATTAACAGTTTCAGAATTAACATTTCATGCGTGTTGATTTGCTTGCTGTCATAGTAAGCTTACATATAAACCTCGGCGTTAAGTTTGTTCTATTGAAACTTGAAGATTCTGCTAAACAATAGCTATTTTCGAAGACCCAGTTATATATACTATCGTCAATCAGGGCCAGTTACGTCGAGATTCAACGAATCTCTAAAAGAGTTTGAAGACATCGAAGCATTTCAGACGCCAAGTTTTCTGTAAAATCCTCCTAGAAGATTTTTTTCTCATGAGCATATAACTTGGGGAATTCAAGAATTAAAGATTATTTTATCCATTTGCAACAAACCATTGTTCAAATGGCGACTACCACTACTTTTCACGACATTCTTCATTCATGTCCTTGGTAAATTTTATTTCCTTGGTAAAATTTTTCTCCGATGAATCTTTTCAATACAAGAAATCTCCAGCTGGTAACCTGAGAATTTCCCAGTGATTTGTTTAAACTTCACTTCCCCAATGAAGTGGATAATATTTTCAATTCTCAGTGAATCTTCTTAAAACTTCACATTCCTAGTGAAGTGGGTGTTATTCTACTCTCTGGTGGATCTTTTACAACGTCGATCTTCCCTAGCAAAGCGGATGTTTATTTCATCCCCATTGAAGTTTCGACTCCAACATATTCAATAACTTTGTTAACCCAGGTTTCCCCCTTTGAAGTGGATATTTATTTTATCCCCTATGAAACTTCAGTTCGGGTATCCCTATCTACAACTCCAGTATGAATCTCTCTAGGGAGATAGATATTTATTTTATCCATGGAGTTCTCCAATTATGAGTTTGATCAGCCTCCTAGTAGATCTTTATTCTCATTTTCAACAAGATAACCGAGGTTCATCTCGACAAATCTTTCAGTAAGATCAAGATGTTATATCCCCAAGTGGAATGTTCTCTATTCCCCATATGAGTTTTAAGACCTCGAAGCAGGATTGTGATCCCATATTCAGTTCTCCACCTATCCCCAATGATACTTCTATCTTGGAAGATTGGTAGGATGTTTGTTTCGAGATGTTTATTTCATCTCTAGTTGCCTCTGTTCTTTCGTTTTGTCAGCATTTGGCATACACATAGCATATAGATAGATAGCATGGCATATGCATTTTTGCATCTCTTTGTGTTTGTTGTTCTGGCACTTTGGTTGTGTTTATCCCAAGTGACTGGGCGCGTCTTCTCCTTCCAATTAGAGTTGTCAGCCTTAGGCAGAAAGAGCGCCATATTTCTATTTCCCCATGGAGTTTGATCCTTGTGGAAGACGGTTATTTTAGTTGTACATTCCCAATTGAGTTCATGCCTCAATGGTTGAGTCTTGCTTGACAGTTTCTCTTCAGTTATTTCTTGAATTGAACTTCGGTCCATGACAATCACATTTTGGATAGCTCTAGGCTTGTTAACTTGGATTGGGCGTGCATTTACTTTGCACTTTGACTCCCCAAGAAAATCTCTATGAAGATCATCATTAAAGACGAATACTTCTCCAACAGTGTTACAAGATTTTCTCAACAATTATATCTGAATTGCAAGCAACTCTTTATTTGAGCAACTCATTTCAATCAGGTTTTTTATCAAGATGACAAATGGCAGTCTCCTCAAGACGGTTTGTCCATCCCCAGTGAATTTAACAAGGTTATCGACTCGTCAAATGGCATCTCTTCGGGAATCCGTCAGAGAAGTTTGTCGAAGATTTTAACAGATATTTCTCTTTATTTGAGAATTCTCACTTCAAGAGTTCTAATACTTTTTTACAACTACAACAAAGAAATACTCTATAGGAATGTATTCCCCAGTGAGTTCATTTCACAAGTTTATCAAACGGCATATCTCCCGAGAAATTCGGTGAAGCTTATTACAATTGATCTCGTTATTTGGGAAGACATATTTTGCAAATCAACCGGCCTACATCTCTTTCGAAGATCCCCGGTGAAATTTCACAATCTCTAGCACCTTATGGATTACCACTGAAGTCGTTTATCCCCAGTAAAAATTTCAATCCCCTATGAAGATGCTCTCACTAGTTTTCCTTATTTTGGGTAGAAACTGAGACCCGTTCATGGCAAACACACCATGAGGTGTGGGGAGGTTATTTCAAGAAACCGAGACCCGTTCATGGAAAACACACCATGAGGCGTGGGGAGGTTATTTCAAGAAACCGAGACCCGTTCATGGAAAACAAACCATGAGGCGTGGGGAAGTTATTTCAAGAAATCGAGACCCGTTCATGGCAAACACACCATGAGGCGTGGGGAGGTTATTTCAAGAAACTGAGACCCGTTCATGGCAAACAAACAATGAGGCATGGGGAAGTTATTTCAAGAAACCGAGACCCGTTCATGGAAAACACACCATGAGGCGTGGGGAGGTTATTTCAAGAAACCGAGACCCGTTCATGGCAAACACACCATGAGGCGTGGGGAGGTTATTTCAAGAAACTGAGACCCATTCATGGAAAACAAACCATGAGGCGTGGGGAGGTTTTGTTTACACTATCTTCAACACCATACTCAGTTAAGAAGTTGAATTATGTTTCGATCAAGAAAGTTCGTTTTGGTTATTACCATTGTTTGGACTACCACCCATTGGTAGCAGGTTACCCTTCAATTTCAGGCTCCTCGCCCGTTGTTTAAATTACCAGACTCTTGATGTATGTATGATACTCTTGTACTTTTGGAGAGTCCCTGTTGCTGGTTATTTCTTTTCCCCGCGGAGTCTCGCTTTGTTGGGCCCGTCTTTATTCATTGCTCTTGTGTCTCTCGCGTGTTGTGTCTAGTCCGTTCCCTATGGCATCTTGTCTCCACAGGACCCTCTGTCTTGCATTCTCACATCATTGAATATCATATTGCATTCGGTGGTTTCTTAGGGCCAAAAATTTGTGCAATGTTTTGTATTTAAGTCCCTCCTATCTCGTCGAGACGAAGATTTCAATCTCCATATCTCCGAATATAAGAAACTTAAATAGGGGCATCTGTCACACCCTAATTTTTTACCTTAAGATCTCACCCCCTTGTTTTTTTGTTTTTTTTATCTTTATTTCTTTTTGTGTGCGAGTTTACTGTGACTAACAAGTGCATGTAGGTACATTGATCTCAAACCTAAGCGACGTTAATCCTCACATAATTCTTTCTCCTTGCACCACCCTTAGATCAACACTTTTAAGAAATATCTTAGAGGGGCTCTCTGACTATATCCCACGAATTAAGATTGGTTTTGCAACGCATGTGCTATCAAGGTCATTGATTGAAAGAGGACTTGTCAAGACGACTGATTCGGTACAAGGCACGGGTCATGATGGAAAATGGAGGGTTGTGGACCCTTTACGATTAAGATCTTAAGCACACTATTCTCTAGAAGTTAATGGCTCCACGGTCATGGGATTCAAGATGTCATGCATTTCAATTACAAGACTAAGCACAAATTTGGAATCTCCTCACATTCAAATACAAAGTATCCCATATCATTCTCACTACGAGATTCAAGAACTTCAAAGTTGCTCCTAGATCATGCAATTGGATCACATGGAATCCAAATTACGGTGGAGTGTTTTTAAATTTCAAAGGCAAAGTGCCATTTCAAGATTAAGGCCCTCAAGCATAGTCTTTGTGTTCATCAAGTTTATAAATTATTTGGAGTTGCAAGAATCGCAAGCATATGGCACTTTCCATCATTTTGGATCTTATTATTCAAGTCATTCGAATTCAACTTCCCAAGTTACAAAATCGTGAAGGTTTAAGATTTGAAGGTTTATCTCTTGAGGGTATCAACTCAAACTAACTTCAGAGATTTAATTCATTCAGGACATTATTTAAATCAATTCCAAAATTCTAGCAAGTCATTTACCACTTTGTGACATTAAGGATTCACCATGTGCAAGCGCTGTTGGTGTAACTATGCACAAATTCAGTCAAAGTTCTTAAATAACACAGGCAAGCTTATCACTACAATGGGTATTGACATTACAAGTGGAAAGCTTTAATTTATTATAGCTCAAACTACCACCAAGCCAGGAGGTGTTAACATGCCACATATATTTTAAAATGTCTATGCCATATTTCATACACAGTGAATCATTACAAATAGTTTAACTCAAGTTCATGAATGAGGAACAATTCCTACTCAAAAAAACTAGACCCATCATGAACTTGGAGGAATTAGTGAGCCTTGAAACATTTGTGATCATGTCTTCACTACACTTTGCCAACAGCAAAAAAGAAGATCAAGAACGTTTTCTTTTATATATACCCCATCAGTACCAATGCCAACCGCGAAGGGAAAGCTTCCCTTGATCACAAACAAAGTGGAAAGAGCAAATACAATCAGACTGTTGCAACGGTGACCACTCCGCAGCCGGCTTCTGCATCAAGCTAACAAGCGTCGCAACCTTCTTTCTTAAGTTCAATATGGCACTTAGAACCAACGGCGACACACAACAGTATCTTCAAGGCCGGTCAGGGACTAGGCGTCTCACATTATTCCTCAAAAATTTGGAAGGACTCCTCGGAGATTATCGACTTATTACAAGCTTAACACCTGCATAGTGACGATTACTCAGATTGCTTCAACACATTCAGCATAATCAATACGGTTTTGGAAGAACCTAAAGGGTATCTACCTTACGGGATGTCGGTAGTCGTCTTGAGAAAAAATCCATTCGATTACTCTTCAAAGGAAGATTTGCGGTCTCGTTGATTTTTATAAATCCACAACGTCCTCGATGCTACAACCGCATCGCTATCCATGGAGTTTAATTTCCAACTCTGTTAAAACAAAACCAACAGACACCATTAAAGCAATGGTTTTTAGAAGGAATCGAATTGAATGTTTGCTTTGAGGATTAGGAGATAACCGCATAAGGACAACCTCAGAACTTAAACTGCCTGCAGCAATACAAGATATCACGAGAAAATAAATCAGTTCCAGCATTTACCACATAGTTCACAAGAAGGAAAGATTTTGAAATCTTAATCAATAAGATATCACATATGAGGTAAGTCATAAACTAGACAGAAACCCGATTTGGACAGGCCGTTCTTCTTTCTAAATACAGCTCCAAACATAAATCCGACATGTCAAGACAGAAATAGAAAGTTATTTATCATGTTTTAAGGATAGTTTTCAAACAAGAATCCAACAACATTATTCTTCGCAATAAATTCATTTCTTTCTGAAATACTATAAGATGGGGAAGAGATTCAAGAATCATGAACGGATAGCAACCCACAATCATCCACACACAAATCCAGACAGCAATCATGAACACCAAAAATCCCAAATTCAAAACCTAGAATATGGAAGGTAGAAGAAAGTGGAGGACTTATCTCGTGATAGTTTTCAATCCGTGAATCCATCGCAGTTGAGACCCTTGCCACCGCGATTCCGCCGTCAATAGCGAACCACCCCTTTCTGTCCATGCGCTTCACTGCGAATCCACCGCTGAAACCGCAAACCCATCTGTCACCGCCATTACCACCAAGCCGCCGTCAACCCTCGGATGCCCCATCAGAAACCTCACAAGGAGCCTTGTTATGGTGAACGCTCGTTTCGTTGTTGTTTACTTCGATTTTGATGTGGTGTTGTTTGTTTTTTAGGGAAAATGGAAAGAAGAATTGAAGAGAAAGCAGAGAGAGGAGCGTTGAGAAAGGGAAGATTGGAGAAATTGGGATTAGGGTTCTTATTTTCTTTTGTTTATATTATTGTAATCTAATGCAATCGCACACACGCACATATGATGCACCCTCACTCACCATCCACACATCACCATTCGGATCCCATCATACGGCCAATATCATGCATATCCACGGTAACGCTCCACCCGCGCCACACCCGATCCCCTCGTCCAATTAACCCACTCCTGAACCGTTGGATCACCTTAATTAATTAATCACTTTTTTAATTAACTACTATTTTAACAATTTTTTATAATTAAAACTATTAATCCTTTTAATTAATCAATCCATTAATCAGCACCTTAATCAACTTTTTTCAACTAATAACCCTTTTAAACTAACTGCTTAATTAATCAACCATTTAATTAGTTTTTTCTTTAATCATCCTCTTTTATTCAAAATAAACTAAATAAATCATTTTCTAAGTAAATATGATATATCTATTTGTTTTTTTTTCTTAAAATCCATTTTATACTTAAAATAACTTTTAAAATAAATAATAATAAACCTTTTTTAGTCTAATTTAACTCCCATCTTTTTATGATAATAATAAAAAATCCATTTTTATATAAAATATCATTTTTTCTCAAAAACCTATTTATTTAAATCTTCCCCATTTAAAATTTATTTGAGTTATAATCCAAAACCTTTTTACTAAAACAAAACTAACCGACTCATAATTTAATTTCATATTTAAAATGAAGTCACCCCTTAGTATAACCTTTTTTCTTAAAATTCAATCCATCTAGAACTCTTTATTAAAACTAATATAATTAATAAAATCTCACAAATAATATAATTTCTCATAAAATCGAATCTCGCCTAAAATTAATCAACATCATAAATTAATCTAATCAATCGTGCACGCTTGCATCCCCGCTCTGATCCATTCACACATTCACAACTCACACACTTTCATGTTCTAGCGCTTTCATGCGTTTGTGTATGGATTTATTTATCTGCTTTTACTTTATCCGCAATTTATTTTCTACCGCATTTATTTTATCGCATTGCATAAACGTCCAAAGGAAGAATCTGCGCATAACTTAACACTTGTGCGTATGCATCCCATCTTGCATCATTTTCCCCACTCGATCCTTGATCCTTTTCAAGTTGATCGCTTATGTTTAGATCCTACCCTGTGAGGAGGACCTTTTTCTTTTACAACATAGATAAACGAATTCAACTCAATTCAATTTTTTAAACATATTAGAGAATAAGATGTTAATCATCTTAAGCGAGATAAAACTTCTACCCCATAACAATTTAATCAATATGTAGGGACTTTGCCACTTAAGAGAGATAGATGCGTACTTGTTGACAATCCGAGTACTTGAGCCCTTCTCTTAAGACGATGCAAAGACTATTTTCCTACAAAGTTGTGGCGGTTAAATTAAGTAATCTCCCTTAAAATGACAACTCGTCTTTTCTCCTAGAATCAATCAATCAACTACGCTTATCCCTCAGGAACTTTGACCGCAGTCAAAGAACTCCTCAAACCCTTTAGGGGAACTACAAATACTCTGATTCCACTCCCGTCAGGATATGTAGGCACAAGATGCGATATCTTGTCGAGTATACTTAGAAATAAACCACTAGGTCTTTCATCCTTAAGCAGATAACCCTTAGCAATAAACACATTAAAACAAGAGGTTCCTGTAGAGTACTACAGAAACTTAGGATGCTAGCACCTTCCCTAACTTTAACCAACCCCCGAACCTAAAACTTTCTAACTTTTGCATTTGCATCGCATTGTGGGTAATTAGATCTTTTTCCCTTCCTTTGGACAAATTAAAGTTTGGTTGTAATGAATTAAGATTAAAGCTAATCAATAGCTTGGTATCCAATTTTCACCGCGACAATCCTGAAGCCACATTTCTCCTCCTTAGCTCTCTGATGTCATTGAAGTTGAGACGGCCTAGTCGAAAATGCCATAACCATTCATCTCTGATGGCTGCAATTTCTAGGCACTTGTGCTCCATCACATTGAGTTCAATCTTGAAGATCCTATTCTAAGACATTTGAGCCTTCAAGATCAACCTACCACCTGCGTCAAGAACTCTCATCATCTTGTCTTTGATTGACACCTTGTAGTTCTTTTTGGCTAGCTGCCCTATACTGAGCAAATTACTTTTCATGCCTGGTATGTACAACACATTGGAAATTATTGACCTCTTGTCATCTTTACTCATAATTAAAATATCACCAATACCTTTAGCTTCTAGAGTATTGTCATTTGCAAATTTCACCATGTTCTTTGACGAGGGCTTCATGTTGACAAATTAATCTTTCCTTCCAGTCATGTGTGATGGGCATCTTGAGTCCAAGTACCATTGGTCTTGGAATATCTCTTCGTATCTTTTTGTGACCATTAGCAACATCTCTTCTTCTTCCTGCTTCGCCATCTTTGCATTAGTTTCCTGATTCTTCTTCTTTTCTCGACATTCACTAAAATAGTGACCATACTTCTGACAATTGAAACACTGAATGTGACTTTTGTCAGGCTTTCATCCACCACTTATTCCTCTACCTACAACACCACCTCTCTGGTTGCCTTGGTTCCAGGATTTTCTCTTATTCGACCAGTTTTCTTCCTACTGATTTTGACTAGTCGAATTGTTGTAGCCTCCTCTACCTTTATTGCCATTCCAACTTCCTTTGTCTTTCCTTTCCTTTTCTGATCGCGCTTGCAAAGCCATATTACTCTTCGACTTTCCTGCAGCTCTCTCAACCATCATTTGTTCATGATACTCAAGCATCCCTTGAAGGTCTTCCTTCGTCAATGTTGACAAGTCTTTCGACTCTTCTATGGCTACTACCACGTGGTCGAGCTTTGGAGTCAACGACCTCAAGATCTTTGCAACAACTTATCTTGATGTCAACACTTTTCCACATACCATGATTTGATTCACCAGCTTTGTAACTCTAGTGAATAAATCCGATATACTTTCACTTTCTTCCATCTGAAGCAATTCATAGGTTCTCTTGTGAGTTTGTAACCTCACCTCTTTAACATTTTTTGCGCCTCCAAACGACTTTTCAAGAATCTCTCACGCTTTTTTCACTGACTCTACATTACTAACTTTTTCAAAATTATATGAATCTATACATTGATAGATTATAAAGAGAGCTTTATAATCTTTCTTCTTCAATTCTTTGAATGCAGCCTTTTCTTGATCCGTCGCGTTTTATGCAAGCGGCGCTACTCCTTCCTTCACAAGATCCCAAATATCTTGATAACAGAAACCACCTTAATATGCTTGTACCAATTCTCATAATTATCTTTCTTGAGAATTGGAAGGTTTGCCGAAAAGTGTCTGTTTGGGTGATTCATCGTCATCACAATTTTCCTTTATTGAATCGTAACCGGAGCTTTAGATACCAGATGTTAGAAATTCAACCACAACCTATGGAGAATTTAACTCAATCAATCTTAATCTCAAGATTGTTTCAACTCACGTAATGACAATGAAAGAAAAATTTAGAAAGAAAGAAATAAAGTAAACGTTGGAGAAGAAGAAAATGAACAATTTTCTGCAGAGAACTCTCTACCCACAAACTATGGAAATTTTGTTATTTCACTTGCAACTGCAAACTGTGAATTATAAAATATAATGATATGAGATGAGATGTTTACAAAATAAGGGTTTCTTCCTATTTATAGATTTAGGTTAGCTTGCACCCCGAAGTTAAAATTCCAAACTATAAAACCCAAAAAAATATCTAATCTAATCTTTCTAAATCAAATCAAATCTTTTTAAAACAATGAATTATATATTTAACAGTTTTCTCTCGCTCTTTATATATACGATAAATTAAATTAATAAAAATGAGAAATATAATTATATGCATATTATTCCTTTTATGATTAAGTGAAATATTTTTACTCTAGATGGATTGTTTTTTTTCCCACCTTCAACCAATTATGTATACTCTTAATAATTTTTTTGATGCGATAAAAATACTTTTTGTACTAATTAAATAGACAATAGAAAAATGGGAATAAAGATTGTCATTAATTTGGTGTTTCTTGAGAAAATGATAAGTAGTGATTTGATTGAAATTTGTAAGAAATTTAAAACTGCTTAATAAATACTTTATAATTATAGTAATTCTCAAATTGTTAAATTTATACTATATCAATCATTTTTGAAATTTTTGAATTAAAATCTAAATAAGTATGTATGATTATTTATTTGATTTGAAATAAACTTATTATGAATTCTTATTATAAAAAATTATGTCTTCTCTTTTTTATTTGTATTATGTCTTAATATCATTTAAACTTAATATATATGACACATTATTTAATAGCAAACAAAGAATATATCAATGCCTAAATGAATAGCAATGCTTAACCACTCAATACATAAAACATATGGCCAACAACTATTGAAAAAAAGTACAAGTATTTTATATAAAATTTGAAAAATAATAAAACTTTTCATTCACGTTCAAATTTTAAATTTTTTCTCTTTTTGTTAAATGATTCGAAAGATTTATAAAAATAAAAAAAATTAAATCAAATCGAATCAATAAATAATAGTAAACACAAATTTAAAAAAATTAAAAATATATATTTGTATGACTTTTACGGTTCAAGTTTAGTTATTAACTTATTCTCTCTTAAACTCTATAAGTTTAAATTTTTTTAAAATATATTTTTATAAGAAAAATATGTTAATAATCATAGTTACACCTCTATGAAATATGATGATGATTTTAACTTTCTTTGTATTTTGAAGGAAGATCAACAAATTAGTTTGTCGCAAGCTTGCAAATCTAGGACTGGTAATGAATATGAGGAGAAAGAAAAAGATCTATTGAGACGTGTACAATAGAGTTCCCTGAATCTAATTCTAAACCTATCTCCAAAGTACCCTAAATATAATTCTTAGCCCATATCCAAAGTTCTAAGATGCGAGTCTTGGTTTTGTTTGAGATTTTATTTCCTCTAAGTTGGATTCAATACATTGAAGAAAGAAGAAGAAAATTGTGCGTTGATGTTTTACAGCCATGTGAGGTGTTATCAAAATAAAATAAAAAAAAATCATTTGCTTATTTGCTAGAAGCTGACTGTGGAGTAATAACAAATAAATTATTACAGATTATGCTTGATTTTCCACATTAAATCAATTCTTTGGTGTTATCACTTTTCCACGTCTTTTGCATTTTCTTCCTTTGTACTTTTAACATTTAATAAGTTCATGAGTTTGATTATTTCATGTGATTTGTATTTTGAACATTCTTTCAGGATTCTTCATAGGACTGATTTTGGTAAAGGTTAGTTTGTATGCATTCTACATGTTTGATGAAAAGCACAAGTACTTAATAATTCTTAAGAAATGATATTTTATATGTTATGAAGATAGAGCATTTGGTGTGAAATTGTGTCAAATTTAAACATTCACAAGATTAGTTTGATAATATTATTTAATTGGACTTAGTTGTAGTGATTTTATTGTGTTGTTCACCTTTGTGGATGTAGCTGATGTCTATTAAGGTTGAAAGTTGAAACATGTTCTATTGGAAATAGTTGATATCTTTTTTGTTTTGTTTTTGATATTGGGAAGATTAGTATGTTGTTTTCTTACCAAAAGATTTGGTTTAATTATTAAATTATGGCACCAGAACTCCATTTCCCTAAAACCTATCAAATCAAAATTGAACCAAGTCCCTTCTCAAAGGTATTTGAAATTTGAAATTTTATTGGAGCTTATTCATTTTTTAACTAAAGATTCAATGCATCCCAAAGGTATTTAGTCAAGGATGAATCACAGCTATGATGCAGGCATAGGAAGAAAAATATTTTAGGCAACCAGAAGAAGCTGCCAAACAACTTAAGCTCAGAAATAAGCTTCTTTTTCCAGCATAAGCAGTGCGGTTCTGCTCTTATTAAATTGGTGGACTACTTGTGGAATCCTTAAGGTTGAGAATATTGAAATGAAGATTGATGATGAGGCTAAGGTTTTGCTCCAGTTAAGTTTATTACCCAGATCCTGTTGAGGGCATCCTTAAAGTGCTCAAAGGATATGGGTAATAAACTCAACAGGAGCAAAGCCTTGTCCTTATCATCAATCTTCACTTCAAAATTCTTAAGATCATCGATAATCTTGTGAAATTCTATGAGCTTCTCAACTATGGACTTGTTCTCCACCATTCAGAATGAATAAAGTTGTTATTTCAGATACAACATGTGAGCCAAAGACTTTGTCATATATAATGATTCAAGTTTTGCCCACATAGCAACTGCAATTTGCTCCCTGGTGACTTCTCTTAGAACTTTATCCCTGAGGCACAAGATAATGACACTCCTAGCCTTATCCACCATCTCGGTTTTCTGTACCTGTGTAAGCCCTGCAGACATCAATGTTTCACTCTTTAAAGCATCGATACACTTCTCTTGAATTAAAATTGCTTGCATCTTAATTTTCCACAATCCGAAGTCATTGTTACCGGAAAATTTATCAAAAAATTTCTCAATCTTCCATCTACCAACCATGATGCTCACTTGTCAACAATATCTCTTTGCTCCACGCACGCTCATCGCACCACTTGTTGTGAATCTTGTTATGAATTACGACAAAATCTAATATTAATTTGTGAGGCAAAGAACAATAGCAACCAAAATAAATGGTCTTCAGTAATAATAATCCATACACAAATAATATAACAGAATAAGGCAAGAAAAAACTGAAGGTTTGTTTACCCAGTTCGACCAAACGATCTACTCTATGGGAGAGAGTAGCTCTCCAATTCACTATACTCATAAATTTGTTACAAGAGGTTACAGATGAGTTAGAAGAAAATAGCTTTCGCCATCAGATTCCCAAGAACAACCCTGAAAGCACCCAAGAACAACCCTGTTTTCTATCCAAGTGTTTCCCTGCCTCCCAAACTCTCAATATATGAATTACTCAAACCCAAGGTGTAATCCAAGGTTTTCTTTATGCATAGCTGAAACCTTATGCTATGCCTTTAAACCCTTGTTCTCTCTTGTTGGTGTAAACTATAAGATTGTCACACACCAAACATATAAGAGATACATATTTATAATAGCAAATACCCAACAAACAAAGCCCAAAATCACATGGATCCATGGGCCGAATCGAAAAAGTCCGAAAACTCAAAAACACTATTCACCATGCGGATATCATATTCACTGTAGAGACGTCACTATTCACCGACTGATTTTTTTTCTCGACTTTTTGTCCGACTTTCCAAAACTTTCAATTTTCGCGGTAAATGCAATCTCCAAAATATGTTTTCTTTCTCTTCATCAACAAAGATTCTTAAGACACGTTTGCAACAATTTGTGCGGAGGGATTTGACATAAGATATATGTATGTATTTGTTGAAAATTTTTAAGTTGTGGGCTTTTGCAAGAAAGAGATGAATGAGGTTTAGAGAAAAAAATCCATAGATAGGTTAGAAAGGGGTATGATCATTGTACAAAAGATAGAAATACAAATGTGATAGAAGTTTGGATGACAAAGAGTTGTTATGTATGCTAATAAAATAACCGACCATTGAAGTCAAGTTAGACTCTGCAATTAGTTGGAAACAATCAAATTTTAGCACCATTGAAGTCAAGGCAAACTCTGCAATTGGTTGAAAACACCAAAATCAAGGCAACCTCTGCAATTAGTTGAAAAGACCAAAATCAGTTCAGATTGGAAACATTACGATCCAATTGAAGCCAAATTACGGGAAAATTATTCCAATTGAAAGAAGATTATGGGCAGATTACAATTGAATGCAGATTATAGGTAGATTACGGTCCAATTGAAAGAGATTAAAAAGAATGGACATGAGCTTTTTTTTGAACATTTATCTTTCTTTTATATATATATATATATATATATATATATATATATATATATATATATATATATATATATATATATATATATATATATATATATATATATATATATATATATATATATATATATATATATATATATATATATATATATATATATATATATATATATATATATATATATATATATATATATATATATATATATATATATATATATATATATATATATATATATATATATATATATATATATATATATATATATATATATATATATATATATACATATATATATATATATATATATATAATTTAAGTGGATGTCAAGATAATCCATTTCAAAATAATGAGAATTCTAAATAATCATCATTCTATATATAGGCTATTATCTCAAATATATCATGTTGTAAGAAGATTATCTCTTTTTATCCCCATTCGAAGAGTTTTCAAGACATTACAAGTACCGGTTGAGCAAAATCCACAAGCCAACCAGTGTCAAACACTTGTCTATACACTTTTGTATTTTAGAATTATCGTTGTCATTGTCTAAAAATCTTTCTCATTATATTCGTCAAGGTATTCCTATAATCATTAATATCAAAATGTCATAGATCCTAAGGTTGATGTCCATGGGGAGACGCATAAGCGCTCCAAGCTTGATGAGCTAGGCCTTCCACGACGGAGAGATGGATTGGGCCTACCCCGTGTGATGAGCGGGACAGAGCAATATATATATATATATATATATATATATATATATATATATATATATATATATATATATATATATATATATATATATATATATATATATATATATATATATATATATATATATATATATATATATATATATATATATATATATATATATATATATATATATATATATATATATATATATATATATATATATATATATATATATATATATATATATATATATATATATATATATATATATATATATATATATATATATATATATATATATATATATATATATATATATATATATATATATATATATATATAAAAGAGTCTTAATCGGTTGAGTAAGTAAATAAAATAATTAATTATTTAAACGAATATGTGCTTAAATATAAGTGGATGTCAAGATAATCCATTTCGAAATAATGAGAATTCTAAATGATCATCATTCTATATATAGTCTATGATCTCAAATATATCATGCTATAAGAAGATTATCTCTTTTTATACCCATTCGAAGAGTTTTCAAGACATTACGAGTACCGGTTGAGAAAAATCCACAAGTCAACCAGTGTCAAACATTGTCTATACACTTTTGTATTTTAGAATTATCGTTGTCATTGTCTAAAAATCTTTCTCATTATATTCATCGAGGTATTCCTATATTCATTAATATCAAAATGTCATAGATCCTAAGGTTAATGTCCATGGAGAGATGCTTAAGGGCTCCCAGCGTGATGAGCTAGGCCCTCCACGACGGAGAGATGGATTGGGCCGACCCCGTGTGATGAGCGGGACAGAGCAATATATATATATATATATATATATATATATATATATATATATATATATATATATATATATATATATATATATATATATATATATATATATATATATATATATATATATATATATATATATATATATATATATATATATATATATATATATATATATATATATATAAAAGAGTTTTAATCGGTTGAGTAAGTAAATAAAATAATTAGTATATATATATATATATATATATATATATATATATATATATATATATATATATATATATATATATATATATTATATATATATATATATATATATATATATATATATATATATATATATATATATATATATATATATATATATATATATATATATATAAAAGAGTTTTAATCGGTTGAGTAAGTAAATAAAATAATTAATTATTTAAACGAATATGTGCTTAAATATAAGTGGATGTCAAGATTCAAGATAATCCATTTCGAAATAATGAGAATTCTAAATGATCATCATCCTATATATAGGCTATTGATCAGTGCATATTTATGCACATTCTCCCACATTTTTACTTAGGCATTTCTTTATTTTATTTTTCTTATTATTATATTTTATTATGTTTTCATATTTTATTTTATTTTTGGTTTAATTTAATTTTCGCACTTATTTTTCAACTTTAGGAGTCTGCATGGAAACGATCATAACTAGAGCTCCGGGAATCCGTTTGAGGCGTTCTAAAAATCACCGGAAAGTTAAGGGGGAGAGTTACGACTTTCGTGTTGGAGTCGAAGTCAGATTCGGAGCTCAAAATTCTAGAATTTCGTTTCAAGTTACAACATTAGAATTTTATTTTAGTGTTGGGTCATGTTGTGGGCCTGGGTTATATTTTCGACCCAGTTGGGTTTTGAATCGGATCCATTTTTTATCTTTTTAAGGAGAACGTGTGTACTGTTCACGCGATTATAATTCACGCAAAAAAAATATTGTAGAGTTTTTACGAATCCTATGGAGAACTAATCGCTCTGAGTCGGTCTACCGTAATTCAGGTTCCAACACTTGAGATTATTATAATATTATTACTATTTGTTAATTCCGTTCAATAATTTTATGCTCTTTATGCTTAATTCGATTGCATGATATTAGTGATTTAATTTGGTTGATTGGATGATCCTAACATGGATACTTTCACGTTTGCTTAATTCATTTTTGTGTCTGAATAATAAGGTTTGCTTAATTCATGAAGTTTTATACTGTTTGCTTAATTCGGACATTAGGATCATAAATCTTGCAACCTTAGTGCGCTTGCCATTGAGTTCATATCCAAATAGGAGTGACATTTAGAATATTAAAACTATAATAATCGATGATAGTAGGAACTGAATCGGTAGATTGACTTATTTCATAATCACTTATTTTAACCGCTTAATTACATTTTCTTTATTTAATCGATCAGAAATCAAACCAACTCCCCCCCCATTTCGAATTCGGTAGATTAATCACATACAAGAATCCTTGAGACGATATCCGAGTTGAATTGTCGCTGTATTATGTTTTCATCAAAAACACTCGTTTTGATCCGCGCGCGATAGCGGATCAGCTATGATCTCAAATATATATAAGAGTCTTAATCGGTTGTGTAAGTAAATAAAATAATTAATTATATTTCATAATTAACTATTTAAATGAATATGTGCTTAAATATAAGTGGATGTCATGATAATCCATTTCGAAATAACGAGAATTCTAAATGATCATCATTCTATATATAGGCTATGATCTCAAATATATCGGGCTGTAAGAAGATTATCTCTTTTTATCCCCATTCGAACAGTTTTCAAGACATTACGAGTACCGGTTGAGCAAAATCCACAATCCAACCAGTGTCAAACACTTGTCTCTACACTTTTGTATTTTAGAATTATCGTTGTCATTGTCTAAAAATCTTTCTCATTATATTCGTCAAGGTATTCCTATAATCATTAATATCAAAATGTCATAGATCCTAAGGTTAGTGTCCATGGGGAGACGCTTAAGGGCTCCCAGCATGATGAGCTAGGCCCTCCACGACGGAGAGATGGATTGGGGCGACCCCGTGTGATGAGCGGGAAAGAGCAAAATATATATATATATATATATATATATATATATATATATATATATATATATATATATATATATATATATATATATATATATATATATATATATATATATATATATATATATATATATATATATATATATATATATATATATATATATATATATATATATATATATATATATATATATATATATATATATATATATATATAAGCGTCTTAATCAGTTGAGTAAGTAAATATAATAGTTAATTATATTTAATAATTAATTATTTAAATGAATACGTGCTTAAATATAAGTGGATGTCAAAATAATCCATTTCGAAATAATGAGAATTCTAAATGATCATCATTCTATATATAGGCTATGATCTCAAATATATCATGCTGTAAGAAGATTATCTCTTTTTATCCCCATTCGAAGAGTTTTCAAGACATTACGAATACCGGTTGAGCAAAATCCACAAGCCAACCAGTGTCAAACACTTGTCTCTACACTTTTGTATTTTAGAATTATCGTTGTCATTGTCTAAAAATCTTTCTCATTATATTCGTCAAGGTATTCCTATAATCATTAATATCAAAATGTCATAGATCCTAAAGTTGGTGTCCATGGGGAGACGCTTAAGGGCTCCCAGCGTGATCAGCTAGGCCCTCCACGACGGAGAGATGGATTGGGCCGACCCCGTGTGATGAGCGGGACACAGCAATATATATATAAGAGTCTTAATCGGTTGAGTAAGTAAATAAAATAATTAATTATATTTAATATTTTATTATGCACATTCTCCTACATTTTTACTTAGGCATTTCTTTATTTTATTTTGTTTATTATTATATTTTATTATGTTTTCATATTTTATTTTATTTTTGGTTTAATTTAATTTTCGCAACTATTTTTCAGCTTTAGCAGTCTGCACGGAAACGATCATAACTGGAGCTCCGAGAATCTGTTTGTGGCGTTCTAAAATTGCCGGAAAGCTAAGAGAGAGAGCTACGACTTTCGCGTTGGAGCCAAACTCAGATTCGGAGCTCAAAATCCCAGAATTCCGTTTGAAATTACAACATTAGAAATTTATTCCGTGTTGGGTCATATTTTGGGCCTGGGTTATATTTTTGACCCAGTTGGATTTTAAACCTATTCCATTATTTTGTAATACTCGTGTTACTGTGGGGGAATTCACAATTTTTACAATTTACGAAAAAAAATACTATTGGGAAAGCTTTTAAACGCATGGAGAACTAATCCTCCTTGGATGGATTCACTGTACTCAGGTTCAAACTTTGAGATTGTTATGATAATTACAGTTTAATTTCTATTCCTTTCAATTATATCATGTGATTGTTGTTTGCTTAATTCAATTATCATATAGTGTAATTGATTCAATTTGATTGATCTGTGTTCCCAATTTTAATCGTAGATTAACTCTGCTTAACTGTTAATTTGCTCTATCCTTTACCGTATGCTTAATCCGGCCATAGAAACATGGTCTCATAAAATCAACCACGCTTGTTGACTGATTTTTCATCAAATAGGATAGAATTCCCGCTTGGGAAATTGTATTTTCATCGGTCGATGCTTAGTAAGAACCGAGGCAGTGGATCTGTTACTTTAATCACTGATTTCACAACAACTTATTTTAATAATCAATTATTTTAAGTACTTTTTCTTCTTAATCGGAAACGTACATCAAACCAAACCCCCCATAATTTGTTACTGTAATTGGTTATTTCGTTACAAGAATCCTTGAGAACGATATTTCGAGTCACTGTCGCTATACTAACATTTCTTACAACAAACTCATTTTTGATCCGCGAGTGACCGCGGATCAAATTGGCGCCGTTGCCGGGGATTTTTGTCGTTATTAATCAATTTTAGAGTCATAGGGTTAGTTAGTATCCTCGAGTCTAGACCTTAGTTTCCTCGCGGTTTCGTCCAATTCGCGTTTTACAGTCTAAATCGTAAAAAAATCTGTTTTTGGAAACATTGTGTCCGATCGTAAAACTGTTTTGCCTACGAGAAGCAGAAAAATCGTCCGGTAATTAATCCATGTATTCCAAAGGAATACTTGGAATCCACCCTCAGAATTGCAAAAAAATCCTTTTTTCTATTTTTAATGAATTTTTTTACTGTTTTTATAGAGTCGAAAAAAATTGAAAAAATTCTCATAATTGTTATCTTGCTTAATTAGTTTAATTCAGGTGTTAGTTTATTTTTCTGGATTTATTTTGATCGATTTTCTTCTTTGTGTTTTTTTTTTTACTTTTAGGGACATTGTTGGCATTTTGAGTATTGTTCCTACATTGCTGTGCATTAGTCCTGGCAACTAGGTCATCTTGTTCTGATATTGTTGCTTTTGATCCTGAAGTAGAGAGAACTTTGCACACACGACGTAGAACAGTCCAGGCTACCACTAGTTCACCACACATATCTGAGTCTGAACTTGATATCAATATGGCTGATAATAGAACTCTAAGACAATTAGTTGCACCTGATGTGAATTACAACGGTTTGTGTATTGAATATGCTGCTGATGTTGTTCCTTTTGAGTTAAAATCAGGTTTAATCCATTTGTTGCCCAAGTTTAGTGGTCTTGCAGGTGAAGATCCTCACAAACATCTGAAAGAATTTCAAGTGGTGTGTTCTACGCCATTGAAGCCTGAAGGGGTCACTGAAGATCATATCAAACTTCGAGCTTTTCCTTTTTCATTGCAGGGTGCAGCAAAGGATTGGATATATTCCCTCGAGCCAAATTCAATTGCAAACTGGAATGCTCTGAAAAAAGTGTTCCTTGAGAGATACTTTCCCGAATCCAGAGCTGCCTCGATAAGAAAAGAGATTTGTGGTATTAGACAGGGTAATGAGTCACTTGCAGAGTATTGGGAGAGATTCAAGCATTTGGTATCCAATTGCCCTCAGCACCAGATCACCGAGCAACTTCTCATCCAGTACTTTTATGAAGGTTTGTTGCCGATGGATAGGAACATTCTTGATGCTGCCAGCGATGAAGCTCTTGTTGATAAGACTCCAGCTGCTGCCAAGGCTCTAATTGAGAACATGTCACTAAATTCCCAACAGTTCACAACAAGAAATAATTCTGTCCAAGTAAAGGGTGTGAACAAAATTCATGTTTCCTCTCATGTGTCTCACTCTGACAAAGCCTTCGAAAATAGAATGAATGAGCTGAGGGATTTAGTGCAGCAGATGATAGTCAAAGGTAAGGCTCAAGCCACCCAACAACTTCAAACACCACCAAGGTTATGTGGTATTTGTACCTCTTCTGATCATCCTACTGATACATGTCCTATTTTGTAAGACGATAAGCCTACTGAATTACCTCCAGCTTATGATGCAGCCTTTACAACCAAAGTAACAACCAGAACCGGTACAACATTCCCGACCTGTCCGCTAATAAGTACCACTCGAATTGGAGGAACCATCCCAACCTCCGATATGGAAACCCACAAACTAGCCAACAACCTAACCCACCTCAAGCGGTTGCTGCCCCTGCACCTTCCGGACCTTCTATAGAGGAACTTGTTAAACAAATGGCCGTCAACAACCTTCAGTTCCAACAAAGAACCGACGCTAGCATCCAGAACTTGAACACGTAGATGGGACAACTTACTACTCAAATGAATAACATGCAAGCCCAAGGGTCGAACCAACTTCCAGCCCAAACAATTGTCAACCCAAAGGGTCCTAATGCCAATGTGAGTGCCATCGTTTTAAGATCCGGAAAAGTTATAGAACCAGCCCCGGAAAAAAAATAAAAAAATCATTGAGGTAACTTCTGAACTTCCTACTTCTGAACCGTCTGTTGAACCTCCTTCTCCTTCTGCTGTTGTGGTCGAAACTGAAAAAATTAAAGAAAAAGAGTATGTACCACCAGTCCCCTTCCCACATAGAGTTCTGAAAAATAAGAGAATTGAGGATGAAGACAAAGAAAGAGAGATATTAGATGTTTTTCGAAAAGTTGCGGTAAACATTCTGTTACTTGATGTGATTAAGCAGGTTCCTAAGTATGCTAAGTTTCTGAAGGATTTGCGCACCAACAAGAGGAGAATGAAGGGAAGTGAGAGAGTCAATTTAGGAAGAAATATTTCTTCCTTTATTCATCCCCGACCTTCATCTGAAAAATTTACAGGCGAAGGAAATGTTTCAGCCCTCACTATTCCGGTCTTGCCACAAAAGTGCAAGGACCCGGGAACTTTTGCTATCCCTTGTACCATCGGAAATAGTAAATTCGATGACTGCATGCTTGATTTAGGAGCGAGCATTAATGTTATGCCTACTTCTGTTTATAATAACCTTTGTCTCGGTCCTTTGCAGCCTATAAGTTTAATCATTCAGTTGGCGAACAGGAGTAACACACGCCCTGCCGGCGTAGTCGAAGATGTCCTTGTTAAAGTTAACGATTTAATTTTTCCTGCAGATTTTTACATTCTTGACATGGAGGGAGAAAGGTCCAGCAAAGCTCCCATCATTTTAGGAAGACCATTCATGAAAACAGCAAAAACGAAAATTGATGTTGATGATGGAAGCATGTCCATGGAGTTTGGCGACATTGTTGCAAAATTTAATATTTTTGATGCCATGAAACATCCTTTGGAGGAACACTCCATTTTTCGCATTGAGTTGATTTCTGAATTAGTTGATGACACTTTTTCTAAATTATTTTCTCTTGATTTTCCATCTGGTTTTGATGATGTTTATTCATGTTCTGATTGTACTGACACTAACCTTTGTGCTGTGTGTGCTGAGATTGATGCTGCCCTGCAGACTGACGTATTTCCTACAGGTGAAGATATCACCAATGAATCTGTTTTTGTAGTTGATGCTCTTGACGTTCCTACTGCCCCAAGTGTCCCATCCATCGAGCAGCCCCCGTCCTTAGAGCTAAAGGAGCTCCCTGAAAACCTGAAATACGCTTACTTGGAGAGTAATGAAAAACTCCCTGTTATTATTTCTTCTAACCTTGATTTCGATCAAGAAAACAAACTTTTACAGGTTCTGAAGAAGCACAAAAAGGCAATCGAGTGGACATTAGCCGACCTTCCAGGAATTAGTCCTTCCATGTGTATGCACAGAATTTTACTTGAGGATGGTGCAAAAACAGTAAGGCAGACCCAAAGGAGGCTTAATCCTTTGATTCTCGATGTTGTGAAGAAAGAGGTAACCAAACTCTTGCAAGCAGGTATCATTTATCCTATCTCTGACAGTAAGTGGGTAAGCCCAGTGCAGGTTGTACCTAAGAAATCTGGACTTACAATTATCAAAAATGAAAAGAATGAACTTGTTCCCACTAGAGTGCAGAATAGCTGGAGAGTTTGTATCGATTACAGGAGACTAAACCAGGCTACTAGAAAGGATCATTTCCCTTTACCGTTCATTGACCAAATGCTTGAACGGCTAGCAGGTAAATCACATTATTGCTTTCTTGATGGTTTTTCAGGTTACTTCCAGATTCATATTGCACCGGAAGATCAAGAGAAGACAACTTTTACTTGTCCCTTCGGTACTTTTGCTTATAGGCGGATGCCTTTTGGTCTTTGCAATGCTCCTGGCACTTTCCAGCGTTGTATGCTTAGTATCTTTTCTAATTTTATTGAAAATTGCATGGAAGTCTTTATGGACGACTTTACTGTTTATGGCTCTTCTTTTGATGCATGCTTGAGCAGTTTAAGCTTGATTTTAGAAAGATGCATCGAAACTAACCTTGTTTTAAATTATGAAAAATGTCATTTTATGGTTGAGCAGGGAATTGTTCTTGGTCACATAATTTCTGAAAAAGGAATTTTTGTTGACCCTGCTAAGATTGATGTGATTTCTACACTACCTTACCCATCTTGCATTCGCGAGATTCGTTCTTTTCTTGGTCATGCAGGTTTTTACAGGCGTTTCCTCAAAGATTTCAGCAAGATAGCTCTTCCGATGTCTAACTTGTTGAAGAATGACGTCACCTTCCACTTTGATGACAAATTCAAACAGGCGTTTGACTTCTTGAAGAAAGCATTGACCTCCGCTCCCATAATCCAGCCCCCTGACTGGACCCTCCCTTTTGAGCTTATGTGTGACGCTTCGAATTATGCTGTTGGGGCTGTCCTTGCACAAAGAGTTGACAAGGCTGCCCATGTTATTTACTATGCTTCTAGGACTTTAGATTCTGCACAGTCAAATTACACTACCACTGAAAAAGAACTTCTAGCTATTGTTTTTGCTCTTGATAAATTCATATCTTATTTGCTAGGTTCCAAGGTTGTTGTTTTTACTGACCATGCAGCTTTAAAGTACTTGTTGAAGAAGCCGGATGCAAAACCGAGACTGATTCGGTGGATGTTGTTGCTCCAAGAGTTTAATGTAGAAATTAAAGACAAAAGTGGAGCTGAGAACTTAGTGGCTGACCATTTGAGCAGGATAGAGAGAGATGAAGATCTTTTTCCCATTCAGGATGAATTTCCTGATGAACAACTTTTAGTTTTACATGGTATTACACCTTGGTTTGCTGATATTGTTAATTATCTTGTTGTTGGTGTTTTTCCTACAGGTGCATCCAGATCACAGATTCATAAACTCAAAAGTGATGCTAAATATTATACTTGGGATGATCCATATCTTTGGAAGTTTGGTAGTGATCAGGTTATTAGAAGATGTGTTCCCGACTATGAGATTGAATCCATTTTAAAATTTTCTCATGCGTCTCAAGTCAGAGGACATTTTGGCCCTCAAAGAACTGCAAGAAAAGTCCTCGACTCAGGTTTCTATTGGCCAACTGTTTTTAAAGATGCTTATGAGACTTACCGCACTTGTAAAGAGTGCCAGATAGCAAGTACAAACATCACTCGCAAGAGTGAAATGCCTCAACAACCTATGCTTTTCTGTGAGGTATTTGATGTATGGGGAATTGACTTCATGGGTCCCTTTCCTGTATCGTTTGGTTTCCTTTATATTCTGCTTGCTGTTGATTATGTTTCAAAGTGGGTAGAAGCTATCCCCACTCGGACTAATGATTCTAGAGTTGTCGCAGATTTTGTCAGGTCTAATATTTTTTGCAGGTCTGGAATACCGCGAGCTATCATCAGTGACCAAGGCACCCATTTCTATAACCGCACCATGGAAGCTTTGCTCCGAAAGTATGGAGTTGTGCATAGAGTCTCTACTGCATATCACCCACAAACTAATGGACAAGCTGAGATCTCAAACAGGGAGATCAAACAGGTTTTAGAGAAAATGGTGCAACCAAACAGGAAGGGCTGGAGCCGTCGTCTAGAAGACGCACTTTGGGCTCAGAGAACAGCTTTCAAGACACCCATTGGGATGCCTCCTTATCGACTTGTTTTTGGTAAGGCATGCCATCTTCCTGTTGAGATAGAACACCGTGCCTATTAGGCGATGAAAAGTTGTAATTTGGAGATGCAACAAGCAGGTATTGAAAGGAAACTCCAATTACAACAGTTGGAAGAGCTTAGATTAGAGGCTTATGAAAGCTCTAGAATTTATAAAGAAAAAACTAAGCACTTCCATGATAAAATGATCTCTAGGAAAGAGTTTTCTGTGGGCCAACAGGTTTTACTGTTTAATTCCCGCCTTAAGCTTATGGCTGGGAAAATTCGATCCAAATGGATTGGCCCTTCGTTGTTACTAATGTTTTCCCTCATGGTGCAGTAGAAATTAAAAGTACAGGTACTGACAAAGTCTTTACAGGTTAACGGGCAGCGTCTGAAGTTATTCTATGGAGGTTCGGTGCCTGAAGATGTCGGTATAGAGGAGCTTTCTTTGAAGCACCTAACTACACTGCAACTTGATCAGGGAGTTGTTCTTTCCTTCTCTTTACTTTAATAAATTATGTCCTTTCATTGAGGACAATGCTTGTTTTAAGTCTGGGGAGGGAGACCTTTGTTTTATTTTGTTTGTGTTTTTTTTCCAGTTATTATAATAAAAATATCTAAATAAAAAAAATCGCATCTTTTGAAAGTTCTGGGCTATAGTCTAATTTGGGATTAGTTGCAGAGACTTGGGAACAGTTCATAAGATCAATATCGTTTTAACACTTGAGTCTCCCAAATATGGAAGTCGAGTAGATAGTTGTTATGGCATAGTCTTGAGTTCTCGTCCTCTAATAGCTTTTAAGTAGTTTATCTAGCAGTCAGCACCATCTAGAAATCACATGCTAAGTAGTTGAGCTGATGCAAATAAGTGAATGATCATGTGCTTAATAAGAAGAAGAAAAAGAAGAAAAAAAAAACAGAAAAAGACAAAAAGTGAAAAAAGAAATTACTATTTGTTGAAAAAAAAATGGATCATAGTCACTAACAAGCTCAGTTACCATGTGTGTGAATAGATAAAGGCGCTTAATGTGATTGCACTAGAATGAAAGAAAGCAAAAGAGAGGATGAGTAAGTTAGACTTAGGCATAACGACATGATTTGGATTGGTTTGTATAGGAGGGAGCCTTATGACCACACAATTGTGGATTAGTGTTCTTACGATATCCTTAGTGTGTAAGATTAGTACCTATCGATTCAAACTTAAGCAAAGAAGATTTGTAGCCTGGAATGAGTAACTACTCATGTGTGTGTTTCCCTTGTTTTGTTTTATTTTAATTTGCTCGGAGTGCAAAAGTTCAAGTCCGGGGAATTTGATCAGTGCATATTTATGCACATTCTCCTACATTTTTACTTAGGCATTTATTTATTTTATTTTCTTTATTATTATATTTTATTATGTTTTCATATTTTATTTTATTTTTGGTTTAATTTAATTTTCGCAACTATTTTCAGCTTTAGCAGTCTGCACAGAAACGATCATAACTGGAGCTCCGGAATCCGTTTAAGGCATTCTAAAAATCTCTGGAAAGATAAGAGAGAGAGCTACGACTTTTGTGTTTGAGCCGAAGTCATATTCGGAGCTCAAAATTCCAGAATTCTGTTTGAAGTTACAGCATTAGAAATTTATTCCGTGTTGGGTCATGTTTTGGGCCTGGGTTATATTTTTGACCCAGTTGGATTTTAAACCTATTCATTATTTTTTAATACTCGTGTTACTGTGGGGAATTCACAATTTTTACAATTCACGAAAAAAAAACTATTGGAAAGCTTGTAAACG
>CAWUDS030002252.1:0-10000 GCA_963859935.3 Lathyrus sativus | reverse complement strand
AGCTATTTAAATAGGGGCAACTGTAATACCCCAAATTTTACCTTAGATTAGTCAATTCATGTCGCATAATATCTCATTTTTGCATCAGCTAACTATTAACAGGTTACGCATGTAGTACCTCAAATTTGTCCTACCCTTTACATGGTTCTAGTGCCACTTTATTTTGAATAAATAAAATAGCACAATTGGCAAGAGACTGTGTGTAAGGAGTTGTGAGTGTCAGAGGTTGAGAGTTCGATTCCTACCTTCTTCACTTTTTGTTTTTTCTTTATGTTTATTCTAAATTTTCTATTTTTCATCAAAAAAAAATAACAAAAATAGTTTTTTTAATTATTTATTTATTATTTTCGTATTTTATTTAAATTATTTTTTAAGAAATATTATTTTAGTTTTGACTAATTATTTAAGTTGGGCCTTTAAGGTGGGCATTAGGTTAGAGATTACCCTAATTTGTTACCTATATAAACATAAGTGATGAGAGGAAACTTCATCAACATCAGAAAATCAAGAGCAGGTCATCAGGGGAAGGAGACAAAAGAGAAAAACGGCGGCCGTTCTCGCGACTTATCAGAATAGGGGAAATTTTGAAAAAACCATCATCGTTCATCATCAACGAACTCCACCGTAGAAAAGCCGCTTCAAACCTGGAAAAGGTGAGCAACTCTTATTTCTAACGGATGTTTTCTTTTGATGTTTTTTTTACAGGAAAAGAAGAAGGGATCGTGGCCATGCAAAGAAGGAAAAAAAAGCTTTGTAACCGTAACCCTCCCCCAATTTATCTCCTCTTATTGTTTTTTGTTGTTTTCTATTTTTCTTTCTTTTTCATTTATGATTTTTTTGTCTCATTTTTTAATTAACTTGAAATGATATTATAAGGTAGTAACTAGTTCTACAATTTTTCTTTTTGATTAAAATTAAAACTCTCTATTTTTTATAATTAATATTAAAACTTCTCTTTTTGTTATAATTAAAAATTAAAACTCTTTTTGTTACAATTAATATTAAGATTTCTTACTCTTTTTCAAATAAATAAAAAACTTGATTTTCTAATTAAAAATTCAATTCTAACTCTTTCTTTAAAAAAAGAATTAGTTTTTTTTTTATAAAATTAAAATACACTTTTTTTTTCTTTTTTAAAAATTAAAATTAACTTCTTCTTTTTTTAAAATAAAACTTCCAACACCTCATTTCTTTTAAATTAAAATTTACCTTTCATGTAATTAAAATTCTAATTGTTTCTTAAGTTAAAATTTCTAACACTCTTTTTTAAATTAAGATCCTAGCACTTTAATTTTTTCATATCATAAATTTCTAACTTTTTATTAAAACTCTAACTGTTTAACTCAAACTTTTTCTTAATAAATTTCTAACATTTCTAACATGTTTATTTTTAAATTTCTAACATTTCACACTTTCATTCCAATCTTCTAGTTAAAAAAATACTAAAATAAAAATGCTTAATATTCCCGTTTAATTTTCATCTTTTGTCCTTGGGTATTAATCCAATACTTTTCGCATTTTATTTTCTTTGGGTTGTAATTATGCGAGGCCATCGTCGCAATTATTATTCTTGTTATTTCCATGGATGTAATTTACGCGAGGCCATGGTCGCGGTTATTTTATTTTGCATTTTTTGGAATTTGTAATTTACGCGAGTGATCGTCGCGATGCTTTTTTACCGCTTCTTTATCTTTTCGCATTTTAATTTCTACCATGTAATAATTCTGTTGCTTGCATGTTTTACCGTTAGAATCTTTCCGAAGGAATTAGGTTTACCGTTTGACCGCCGAGTCAATAACCCTAATTTTTTGACCGTTTCAAACTCTAATAACCTAGGTGTTCCGTCGTGGACAAAAACGCCCTTTACCTAGCTTTTAGGTCAAAGAGCCGTCGTGCTCTGTTTAGGGTTTCCGCCGTGGAATCCCTAATTTAACCTTAATTCAATTAACAAATTCAACATAGAAATAGGAGTTTCTAAGGACTCCACGTAAGCATGTCCTTAAGATATGTTTATTCCCCATTGAAACCTTGACCATAGTCAAGACGTTCTAACCTCCCTTTTGAGGGGAACTACGATTACTCTGATTCCATTCCCTATCCAGGATACGTAGGCACAAGATGCGACGTCTTGCCGAGTAAACTTAGGACTAACCCTTAGGTCTTTAGGTCACTCTATCCCTTAGCTCAATTATATTAAAGTAGATAATAAATAAAAATAAAAAGCATACAATAAACAAAAGGTTCCTGTAGAGTACTACAGAAGTTTAGGGTGCTAATACCTTCCCTAAATTTAACCAACCTCTTACCTAGGTCTCTCCCGCATTGTGTTTACGATGCAAAATTAGGTTTTTCCTCTTTTGACCTTTTCCTTCGGATAAATCAAAGAGCGGTTGTGAATCAAGAATTGTGATTCAAACTAATTAATAGTTTGATATCCTATTTCCACCGCAACAGAAAATGGCGACTTCACTGGGGACTATGCCATAACTTTTAAGGGTTACCCCTATTTTGTTTATTGTATGATATTTTCCATTATTTATTCTCTTGTATATATTATTATTGTGCCTTGCTTGGGGGGTACCCCGTTATTGTGAGATAAGTCCTACACCCGACTTGAGTGACCTTATTATAGGATGGGGATATATTCGATGAGGCTTATAGGGAGTTGAATCCGACCAAGCTGACTCGAGAATCACCGCTCAGTTGAGACCCTTTCGAAAATGGTTCGGTTGAACGAGTAATCGTGAAAACTTTTTCCATGGTCGATTGGAGTCTGTGATACTGGGGACCGTAGTACCTTAACACCACTTTGGCCTTATCCAGGATGTAGTGCGGGAACTATGAGGGAGTAATTCCAAATGGTTGCTACGCGATACTACACTCAAAAGAGATTCTCTTGAGAATATTATTAACCACAGAGTTAATCGGGAAATTGATAATATCCGAAAGATGGATTGATGACTTTGGGCACCGCTTTAGAATCCTTGTTCTGCAGGTACAACTAACCTTAGTACATACCTATTGGGATGGGTAGACCCTAACATCCTTGCACATACTTTAACCTAGGACTTTGTGTATATTTGTGCATTGCATCCATAAAACATTACATTGCGTCACATTTCATGAATTCAAACCTTATTTATGAATATTGCAGGATACCATGAATTACAATAAAAAAACACTTTGAGATATTCTTTTAAAAAGTCTTAAGTTAGACCTAAGGAAGCTAGGAGCTTTGGTTCAAGATCAACAAAGGATCCAGAAAAGATCAACAAAGGATCCAGAAACAAGTATGGAAGGCCGTTATTTTTGTTGAAACCTCAAGTAGACGAAGGTTTCCTTTTGACTTTGTTACAGTTCTAGGATCCAGATTATCTTTTCCTTACATCCCTCGAGTATCATCTCTTGCCTACCCTAGAAGAGTACTCTCAATGGGTGGGGTTACCTATTCTGAAGGAGTCTTCGTTCCCTTTCTTGGAGAAAGACCCTAAAGGACAAGACCGTTGCTAAAGCCATATGCTCGAAGTCATCCGACATCAAGGACACTAACCACCAACAATTATGAAGACTTTTCCAACATACCCTTGCTTGGTTTTGATGAAGGATTTATTTTCCTCTAACTCTCGATTTATCTTTTGAAGATAGGCTCATCCTCAAAAAGGCCCAACTAGAAGAGCAGAGCAAGGGGATGAACAGGAAGCTTCCTTAGGGTCATTATTAGCTTTTATTTAGCTATTATGCCAAGAATTTTCTAAGAATATTATTTGTAATCCATTTTTAATTAATAAATAAAAATTCTTTGTTATTCTACAATATTCGTAAATATTTGAATTCCATGAAATCATTCCATTCGCATTTCGCATTTTTGCATCACATGTGTCTCCCGGTTTCTTATTCTCGGTTCTCTCGCCTGTCAGTTTCTTCATCCTGGGTCCTCCACATCAGTACAATACTAGAGCCCAAGCTCGAAAAAGGATGGAAGAACAAGCTCGAGAGATAGACCGTGTCAGCCATGAACTCAAAGATCTTCGAGGAAGTGTGGGGAAGATTATGGAGATGCTACAAGCTCTTAATGCAAAGCTGGATTCTCAGCCCATTGTTGTTTCTGAGATTACCAACACTGTTGTGGGTTCTCACCCAGCTGTTACTGTCGAGAACATACCTCCTCAGAATCGTCAATCCAGTTCAGTGAATCCTATTGTTGCTCAACCAGTTCGACGAGTTACTCCTCTAAAGTGCAAAACTCCGAGCGTTGACCACCATAAAGGAACTGCACGTCTGAGGAATCACTTGATGGCTACTCATCAATCTTGGCAACCTCAGCAGAATTATGTTCAAGGTTATCCAGTTCAGTATGCTCCCCAACCCTATGTAGCTACTGTTGCACCTCCTTTCAATCAGCAGCTTCCTACCTATCAGCCTGTGCAACCCGCTCCGGTCTATCAGCATCTGGTAAATCAACAGCCTCCTGTTTATCAACCTACACAGACTCCTGTCAACTATCAGCGAGCGCCCAATGCTCCTACTAATCAACAACCTAAGAAGCAAGTACCTCGTCAGAATGGTCCCAGGAGGCAATACAAGTCTTGTCCTCCGATTCCGATGACTTTCACCGAGTTATACCCCTTCTTACTACGACAAGGTCAGATCACTACCCGAGCTTTGGGTCCACCTCCTAATCCGCTGCCTGCCCATTACAACGCCGCCGCTCAGTGTTTATTTCATGAGGGTGCGCCTGGTCATGATTTGGAGAATTGTTTTGCTTTCAAGGACATCGTCAGAGGTTTGTTGGAAAAAAAGATCCTATCTTTTGACGATCCTCAGCCAAGGGACAAGGTTATTCTCAGTGTTTCCCAGGTGCCAAGTTTAAGCTCTGCAAAGCCTATTTTCAACATATCTCAGCCAGTTACTCATACAATGAATCATCCGAAGCCGTCAGTTCTTCAGCTGCCTATGACCCTGATTGACAAAGAATCTGGGAAAGTTAGTTTGAACGAAGATTTGAAGACTGACAATGAAGCAGTGACGGATATAGCTGGGGAAAGCGAGATGGTTTGCAGTGATCCTACTCTCTATGTCCTTGAGGCTTCGCCAGAGGAAACCATTACCACCATGCCAGTCTTGACTACAAAGACTTCATAAGCCGCTTTAGACAGTTTCATTTTGTTTATTTATATTTTGTTTCTTTGATTCTGCATAATTAGCATGTACGGACTTGTTATTTTGATTAATTAATGCAACACATATTTGTCTTGAATAAATCCATTCGTTTCACTCATTAAAAATATTTTTTTCATAAACTTTTAATGCCAACTTTAACCAATCTCTTGCTATAATAAAGATTTGGGAGGAGGATGATGAACAAAAACATCAAATCTCTTGTCGTATGCTTCCAATTGAAACCCGCTGATGATGTAAGGCATTGCTTCAAATCCCAAACACTGGAGATATAAGGATGATAACCCCTCTTTAACCCCTTTGAGCCTTGGAGTAGGAGTTTTCTTCTTTTCCAAATTAAAACCCTTATTTTAACCTAGGGCAGGGTAGTTTTTTCAGTACAACCAATCGAGCGCTCAAACCCTCAAAAAGGAGGAGCGAACCGTCGAGAATCTATCCTTAGCATCTTAAGAAGTCAAAATGCAACGACTATTCCTCTACTACCTAAAAAGTGAGGCAGTCACAAGCCTTTCAAAGGAGTCACACGACCTA
Organism: Lathyrus sativus; assembly: GCA_963859935.3. Taxonomy (NCBI): domain Eukaryota; kingdom Viridiplantae; phylum Streptophyta; class Magnoliopsida; order Fabales; family Fabaceae; genus Lathyrus; species Lathyrus sativus. The sequence continues at coordinate 4,291 of CAWUDS030002252.1, read as the reverse complement.
TTCAACAAAAATAAAAAAAAAATAGCCCGCTAAGTCAAAACCTATGAAGGAGACTTAGGCAAAACTGGGGCATCCCGCTGGACTCCAGAGTCAAATCTAAAAGACGACGTCCAGGCAAAAGTTAGGGAATACAAGTAAAAAATACAAAGGATTACAATAAAAGAATCCCCCCAATAAAGAACAAAGTCGTGTTGGATCAAACACAAAAGATAATAGGTGAGTGACTGCCATGTCCAAAGCCTTAATGAGTTCTCGACCATATTAAACCCGATTGAGATATGAGTGCTCGTATCCCGTTAACTGAATAGGATTGGAGAACATCACGAAGAATGGGTGGGTGCCAATAACATTTTGAGCCTTTATCCTTTGTTTCTAAACTGTGAACCAAGCCACGATACAACCTTTAAAAGACCTAATTGAAGTAGGAATTCTCTTGAAAGCATACTCGACGAGATAACGTTTCCTGACTCCTACGAGCTATACTCAATTTACCGTTGGCATTACAAGTTAAATTCATATCCTAGCTAGTGATTTCGGTCACGAGTTACAGCGATATCTTTTTCAAAAACAAAAATTTCAAGACAAATATATTGTTGCATTGATAGTTTCTGGATTAGCATTTCACGCGTGTTGGTTTTGCCTGATATCATAGAAACTTACATATAGATGTCACGAATCCTGCTAAACAGGGGCAGGTGGTTTCCAAGCCATTTGTTGATGCAAGCTTGATTCTCTCAAGAGATACTTCTGAAAGACTCAATCATGACACTATTAATCTGAGCCAGTTAGGTCGAGATCCAACAAATCTCTCAAAGAGTTTGAAAACAGTGGGGGCAACCTGTCTCCATGTTCTCTGTAAAATCCTCTTGAGATAACTTTTCCTCACAAAGCAGGTACTCTGGGGCATGATCATATTTTTCAAAATGGCGACTACTACAAAGTCCATTAAGATCAAAACTAGTTTCACGACTTTCTTCAGGCACCCGATGGATCTTACTCCCAGCGGTCTTTATTCCCCAGTAAATCTCATCATTGCAGAAGTACTTTAAACCATTGCCTCAGCACAGTCCCCAGCGAGACTATAAGCTGACAACACTTTGGGCTGAGCCGGTAATCTCCAAGACAGCAGAGATCATACCAGCATCTTCCCAGTAACAGTCCCTAACGAGACTATAAGCTGACAACACTTTGGGCTGAGCCGGTAATCTCCAAGACAACAGAGATCATACCAGCATCTTCCCAGTAACAGTCCCCAGCGAGACTTTAAGCTGACAACACTTTTGGGATCCATCCGATAAATCCCTAGTGACTCTCAAGATTGCAGAGATATCCCTGGTATCCTCCAAGTGATATATGTTCTTGAAGACCCATTCTCAGCGGAATTATCTGTTCCTCAGTGAAATTGCCTTACTTTCCTCAGGAAATACTTCCCAGGAGACTGCCATATTCTCCCAAAAGGTCAAGATACCTTCCCCAGGAATGTCTGTTGATTTATCCTCAGTAAGTCTGATGAACTCTCCGTAGGGAAGTTTGATATATCTTATCCCCGGTCGGATATACCTTTTCCCCAGGAAGCCGAGGTACTTTTCCCAGGAAGTTGCTACACTATCTCCATGAAGCTGTCTAGCTCCACACCTTCCCCACACAGCGGATATTTATTTTATCCCCAGAAGTCTATGATTCAAGAGTTCTTGAGCTGATTATGGTTCATGATAGCAATCCCTCACGTGAAGTCATGACATGTTATCCCTATGCGGAGGTCATGAATCCCCAGTTGAAGTCAGGGCATCATACTCTCCGGTAAAGTCGCATCGCATCCCCATGTGGAAGTCATGAGATTTTCTCCCCAGGGAAATTTTAACTTTGAAGCCAGATTCGGTCTTACCATCAACTATTCCTATCCTCTAATAGATGTATTGTTGCATAGGTCACTGGGTATTCCTGTCGAGATGTTTATTTCATCTCATGTCTCCTCTCTCATCTATTTTGTCAGCATGAGAATTACATACTCATTTTCATTTCATTGTCATACACATGAACATACACATTCGTATACACTTTGGCATACACATTAGCATTTGCATGCTTGCTATTTGTCGTCATCCTTGTCGTTACCGCTGAGTAACCGGGTTTGTCCGCTCTCTCCAAGTAGATCATCAGCCCTAAGCATAAAATACCTACTTGTTTCCAGTTTCCCCACAGAGTTCAACCCTCATGGACGATGGTTATTTCCGTTACCTTTCCGCGTTAAGATAAGGTAGTCCCCCGTTTGAGTTCAGTTCCTCAATGGAGTCTTATTTGACAGTTCTTTCCAGCCCGATTCTAGATCGAACTTCGGTCTCGTCGTTCACCGAACATACCTGGATGTACATTTATTTTGCACTATCTTTCAAGAAAATCAATCACAATCCTTTACGGATGCGTGCCAGTTCACGCCTGGAAAATCTATCAATACATCTTATAGCCATCGGTATGCGACTGTTCTCGCCTGAGAAGCCTATCGGTATAACACTTTACAATCCTACATTTTACAATCGATCAACAACAGTTCTCTCCAGAGAAGCTTATCACAACCTTACACAACAGGATACGCAACAGTTCTCGGTTAAGAAGCTTATCGTAACATTCTTCAGCAGAGGTATGCAACAGTTCTCAGCCGAGAAGCTTATCATCATTATCTATACCATGACTTTCATTACAATTTACATTACAACTTTCATTACAAACCTTCATTACAATTTACATTACAACTTTCATTACAAACCTTCATTACAATTTACATTGCAACTTTCATTACAAACCTTCATTACAATTTACATTGCAACTTTCATTACAACCTTCATTACAATTTACATTACCTGTCACAACCTCTACAAGCAGTTCTCACCCGAATCATTGCCACTCTTGCAAATGAGCGACATTTCTCGCCTAAGAAGCTGATCCTATATTCGTTATGACTTGTAGCAAATGGCCATCTCCATCGAGCAGCTGGGCTTCCATTTTCCTTGTCGTCTTGAAGTATGGGGAGGTTTGAACCGAATCATATTCAGGGAGCAACAAACCTTGAAAATGAAGAAGTTCAGTTTACCCTTTAGTAAAAGAAGAAGCTGAATCATATTCAAGAGAGCACAGATCTTGAAGTATGAAGAAGTTTATTTTATCCTTTAGTAAAAGAAGGAGCTGAATCATATTCAGGGAGCAATAAACCTTGAAAATGAAGAAGTTCAGTTTACCCTTTAGTAAAAGAAGGAGCTGAATCATATTCAGGGAGCAACAAACCTTGAAAATGAAGAAGTTCAGTTTACCCTTTAGTAAAAGAAGAAGCTGAATCATATTCAAGAGAGCACAGATCTTGAAGTATGAGGAAGTTCAGTTTACCCTTTAGTAAAAGAAGGAGTTGAATCATATTCAGGGAGCAACAAACCTTGAAAATGAAGAAGTTCAGCTTACCCTTTAGTAAAAGAAGGAGCAAAATCATATTCAGGGAGCAACAAACCTTGAAAGTGAGGAAGTTCAGTTTACCCTTTAATAAAAGAAGGAGCAGAATCGTATTCAGGAGAGTGTGAATCTTGAAGTATGAGGAAGTTCATTTTACCCTTTAGTAAAAGAAGAATTTGAATCATATGCCCGAGGTGCCGACCTTAGATATGAAAAGGTTTATTTATCAGATAAGCAACAATCTCTTTATTGGAGAGCTTATCCAATTTTGGCATATAAGTCCCTTCCAACGATAAGTGGCCATTCTCTCTCGAGAAGCTTATCAGGGCATTTCCCATTAAAGTCCATTTATTTTGGCATACAGCCGGTTTTACCCTGTATATTTTCTACGAATTACCGAAAATTCCGTTTGATCCTGTCACGAAGGAAAAGTTTACAGAAACTCGGATGTTATTCTTTGCTCAATGCTCCAACATTCTGTTAATCGATCCTACAGTCGTGCAGATCCAGTTTTACTTTTTACCCTAGAGTGTCAGCCGGTCACGCCTGAACCTGTTGAACATTTACTCTTAGACATTCCCCAGTGGAGGCCGTCTCATCGGTACCATCTCCATCGAGGATCCCGTTCTTACCGTTTCCCTTTCTAAAGTTGACAGTTGGTTGTGTTTCGCACCAGCTGACCGTCACTTTAGAATTCCCCAGTGTTGTGCTGTTGTCCCGGCGCGTCGTATTTCCCCAGTGTGTTTCTTGTCGCGTCTGTCCCCTATGTCGTCGTGTCGTCTGCAGCCTTGCATTTCTCATTCCATCAGCCGCATCATACTAAATTCATGCCATTGTCAGCATTATAGTTCAT
>CAWUDS030002251.1:0-115499 GCA_963859935.3 Lathyrus sativus | reverse complement strand
GGATTGATCGAAGACCGATCCACCGCTATCCGACCAGAGCGAATCAAGCTAGAGAAATGGAACAAGTGCAAACTGACGTTCAGGAACTCCGAGAGTGGATGGACCGCTTCGTGGAGCTCATGCAAGTGGTTGCCAACGGCCAAGACCAGCTCAGAACATTGGTCCAGCCTCTGATTTCAAGGGTTGACAGCAACGGGGTACTCCACGGCGGGAGTGTTCCAACCCCTCCGCCTGTTGAAACTCCTCAGGGGGGCATACCCGTGACCGGGGGGAATGGAAGTGGTAACGGCAATGTGCTCACTAACATCAGGCTCAATGGTAATACGACTGGCGTCAGTAATGGAAACTTTGAGGCTAATGGCAACGCCGGACTAGGCAATGGCAACACAGGTGCTGGAAATCTGTACGGGCCTCAGCCATGGCTAGAAGATCGACAAGAAGATTTGTTCTCACAGAGGAGTGCTGAAGGAGAACTGACTGCTGAAGCACGTCTGAGGTTTAAGCCACTCGAGGACAAAATGAGGAATCTCGAGAACCTGAACACTATGGGGGTCGACATGACTAAATTGGGATTGATTTCTGATTTCAAGGTACCCGAATTTGAGAAATACAAGGGCACCACTTGCCCTCGTGTCCACCTAAGGTCATACTACCCAAAGATATCTGCTCACTCTGAAGACGAGAAGCTGCTGATGCACTTCTTTCAGGATAGCTTGTCCGGGCCATCCTTGGAATGGTACATGGGTTTGGAACCCACCAGTGTGCGCACATGGAAAGAACTTGCTGAGGCCTTTGTGCACCATTATCAGTATAACAGTGACTTGGCTCCGAACCGGGTTCAACTGCAGAACTTGTCACAGAGGAACAACGAGGGATTCAAAGAATATGCCCAGCGATGGCGTGAATTAGCAGCTAGAGTTCAGCCGCCGATGGTTGAACGAGAGCTTGTTGAGATGTATGTAGCCACTCTCCCAGGGGTCTATTACGAGAAATTGGTCAGCGGTATGTCAGGGAGTTTCTCTGATCTCATCATTACGGGGGAGCACGTTGAAAATGGGATCAAGTTGGGGAAAATTCAAGGTGGTGATCTATCCTCAGCTGGAGGAGGTAAGAAACCATATGGTAGCAAAAGGCGTGAAGGAGTGACGAGCACCGTGTCTAACGCTCGAAGGAAGGGTAAAAGCCAACGCCACCAGGTGGCTAGCATAACCATCCCTGCTGTCCAACAACCCCAACCACAGCAGCAGCAGCCAAATCAGCAAGGGTACAGAAAATATCAGAATAGGGCACCTCTATCAAGTCGTCACCTCGAGACGCCGCCCATGTCTTATGCTCAGTTGTTACAAACTCTGCTTCAGTTACAGCTAGTCCAGAAGAGAACCCTGGCTCCCTTGACAGGGGCACCTCCGCAAGGTTATGATGCGAATGCAACGTGTGATTTTCACTCAGGGGCACCTGGCCACACGATAGAAAACTGCAAAGCCTTCAAGCACAAGGTGCAAGATATGGTGGATGCTAAGATCATCAATTTCTCCGATAATGTTCCGAATGTCACAAAGGACCCTATGCCGAACCATAGAGGAGGTGGGGTGAATGCCATTATTGAAGAAGAGAACTTTTGTTGACTGATGTCAAGGATCTGAAGACACCGCTTAGCTTCGTTAAAGCCAAGCTGATGAAGAGAGGCTTCTTTCCGGGCTGTGGAGAACTGTGTATGGGCTGTGCGACTCGTCCTGATGGATGTGAACAGTTGATAAAGGGGATTCAGAGTCTGATGACCGAAGGAATCTTGCAGTTTAGCCGAAGGGCCGAATGTGGATCTGGAGAGGTAATGCTGAAGCAAGATGATGAGGTTGCCACCATCACCATCCCTCGCCAGACGTTAATCATTTCCGCACTCAGACCGCCCACAATTACCATCACCAAAGCTGGGCCGATACCTTTTGAAAGAACCAATGATGTCCCATGGCACTATGGGGCAGACGTCTACTGTAACAGACAGAAATTGGAACTAGAACCATCTGGGCAGTCTGTGGATAACCTAGTAGGGATTGGCGGAATCACGCGCAGCGGAAGAGTATTTGCTCCACCTGAGATTGTGGGGGACAAAGCAGATAAAGCCGAGGAAACTGATAAGGGAAAGAGTAAAGTCGTTGAGGAAACCCCTCGTGGGTTAGAGAAGGACTTACTTGTAAAGGACGCTGAAGAGTTCATGAGGTTGATCAAGAAGAGTGATTACAAGATCGTGGATCACCTCCATCAAACACCCTCAAAAATTTCCATCCTGAATTTGTTGCTGTGTTCGGAGTCACATCGCAACGTGCTGTTAAAGGTTTTGAATGCCACGTATGTACCGCAGGAAATCTCGGTCAACCAGTTGGAAGGGGTAATAGCCCATGTGAATGCTGGAAACGGGTTAGGGTTCACTGACCTGGAGCTGACTCCGAAGGGAAGAAACCACAATAGCGCCCTGCACATCTCGATAGAGTGTAGGGGAACAATTTTGGCTCATGTGTTGGTGGACACTGGGTCATCGCTCAATGTCCTTCCGAAGAAAGCATTGATGAAGTTAGATACTCCAGGATTGATTTGCACACCCAGTGACTTGGTTGTGAAGGCTTTCGATGGAACCAAGCGTCATGTCTTTGGAGAGGTAACTTTGCCAATCCATGTTGGGCTGGAAACTTTCGACGCAGTCTTCTACATCATGGACATCATGCCTGCCTACAGCTGTCTCTTAGGCCAGCCATGGATCCACGTTGCTGCTGCCGTGACTTCCACGTTGCACCAGAAACTCAAGTATGTTGTAGGGGCAGCATTGTAACTGTATGCGGCGAGGAAGACATAATGGTGAGCCATTTGTCGTCCTTCAAATATGTTGAGATGGATGGGGAAATCCATGAAACCCTATGTCAGGCGTTCGAAGCTGTTAAGGTCAAGGACGTGACTCCAGTGATGATTGAAAAACCAGAGATGACTCCCTCTTCCTTCAAGGAAGCCCGGGCCATTGTTCAAGCCGGATCTACCCCAGGCTGGGGGAAAATTCTGGAAATACCTAACAAACAGGACAAGTTCGGGTTAGGATACTCTCCTGCGGCTGAAGCCTCCTCTTCTCACAGTGTGTCGCGAGGTAAAGGGCCGATCCAGTTTACCAGTGGCGTGTGATATTTGAAAGTGTCCGCACAGTGTCTGAAGACGGCGAAGACAACGATTGCAACCTAGACTCTTGGATCCAGCCAAGCAAACCAGGCTAGAGCCTCAACAATTGGTCCATCAGGGATACCATCCAAGTGACAGGAAAAGAGTAATGATTTACTTTCTCCAATTATTGTACAACCCTATGTCCTACCCGGGGCATAGTGGTTTTATTGTCAGGGCCTTGTTTGATTATGTACATGCATTTTACCAATAAATCAAAAGGCGTTTTTCTTCACATTCAAATATTGAGATCTATGTTATTCCTGTTTTATATTTGTTTTGAAAAAAAATAAAATGGCAATAGGGTTTGTGCTAACCTGCATATCCTTCTCTTAAGCTTAACCCTTGTTATTGCAGGATCCACATAGCAGATGACATCGACTCTGGACCTTCTACGACTCACTTCGACTTCGATTGCCCGATCTATCAAGCCGAAGAAGGGATTGATGAAGATGAGAACCTTCCCAAAGAGTTGGCCCGCTTGTTGAAACAAGAAGAGAAAGTTATTCTGCCTCACGAGGAAGAGATTGAGATTGTGAATTTGGGTTCTGAAGAACTAGTCAGGAACGTTAGGATAGGGGCTGCATTGCAGAGTGATGCCAAGCAGAGATTGGTCGAGATGCTGAAAGAGTATAGTGACATCTCTGCTTGGTCATACGAAGATATGCCCGGACTTGACACAGACATCGTGGTCCATCACTTTCCGCTGCGAGAAGATTGTCCTCCCGTTAAGCAGAAGCTTAGGCGGACACGACCAGATATGGCAGTTAAGATCAAAGAAGAAGTGCAGAAATAGCTTGATGCTGGCTTCTTAGCGGTCACCACTTACCCTCCGTGGGTCGCCAACATAGTGCCTGTACCGAAGAAGGACGGTAAGGTGCGGATGTGCGTCGATTATCGGGATTTGAATAGGGCGAGCCCTAAAGATGATTTCCCGCTCCCTCATATTGATGTGTTGGTCGACAATACAGCTCAGTTCTCCGTATTTTCGTTCATGGATGGCTTCTCCGGCTACAATCAGATCAAGATGGTGCCAGAGGACATGGAGAAAACTACGTTTATTACACCTTGGGGAACATTTTGCAACAAGGTAATTCCTTTCGGTCTGAAGAACGCAGGGGCCACTTACCAACGAGCAATGGTTACTTTGTTTCATGATATGATTCATCATGAGATTGAAGTCTATGTTGATGACATGATTGCGAAGTCCCAAACGGAGGAGGGACACCTGGTCAATTTGCTGAAGCTTTTTGAGAGGCTTAGGAAGTTCAGGTTGAGGCTGAATCCTAACAAGTGTACTTTTGGAGTACGGTTTGGAAAACTGCTGGGGTTTATCGTGAGTAAAAGAGGCATTGAGGTTGAACCTGCGAAGATAAAAGCGATACAAGAAATGCCAGCGCCAAAAACCGAGAAAGAAGTTCATGGCTTCCTGGGCAGAATAAACTACATTGCAAGGTTTATCTCTCAGCTCACGGCCACGTGTGAACCAATGTTCAAACTACTGAAAAAAGATCAGGCGATTATCTGGAACGAGGATTGACAGAAGGCATTTGATAAGAGAAAACAGTATCTGCAGGAACCTCCGATCTTGATACCCCCAGTGGCCGGAAGACTCTTAATCATGTACTTGACAGTTCTTGAGAATAGTATGGGGTGTGTTCTCGGTCAGCACGACGAGACGGGCAGAAAGGAGCATGCCATTTACTATTTGAGTAAAAAGTTCACAGATTGTGAATCTCGTTACTCGATGCTGGAGAAGACGTGTTGTGCACTAGCCTGGGCTGCAAAACGTTTACGACAGTACATGGTCAATCACACAACCATGCTAATTTCGAAGATGGATCCGATCAAGTACGTCTTCGAGAAGCAAGCGCTCTCGGGCAGGATTGCCATATGGCAAATGGTGTTGACGGAATATGACATTCAGTATGTTTCCCAGAAGGCCATCAAGGGAAGCGTATTGTCTGAATACCTTATCGAATAGCCAATCGAGGATTATCAGCCGATGAAATTTGAATTCCCTGATGAGGATATCATGTTTCTCAAGGTGAAAGATTGCGATGAACCGTTGCCCGACGAGGGGCCAGATAGGAAATCCCAGTGGAAATTGATATTTGACGGGGCGATTAATTCTTACGGAAGTGGCATTGGGGCAATCATCACGACTCCCCATGGGTCCCACATCCCATTCACCGCAAGACTAACGTTTCCGGTCACCAATAACGAAGCAGAGTACGAAGTCTGCATCATGGGTCTAGAAGAAGCGATTGATTTGAGAATCAAGAACCTAGATGTATATGGTGACTCGGCACTTGTGATCAACCAGATTAAAGGGGATTGGGAGACTCATCAATCAAATTTGGTGCCATACATGAATTATGCCAGAAGGCTGCTTCCGTTCTTTGATCGAGTGGAACTCCATCATGTGCCTAGAGCTGAAAATCAGATGGCTGATGCCCTAGCCATGTTGGCTTCGATGTATAAAGTCAATTTTTGGAATGAAGCTCCAAGGATTGTCCTTTCTCGTCTTGATAGACCTGCATTCGTCTTTGCGATCGAGGAAGCCTCCGATGGCAAGCCATGGTTCCATGATATCCAGACCTTCCTTATGACTAAGGAGTATCCTGCGGGAGCGTCAACCCAGGATAAGAAAACTCTGAGGAGGCTATCTGGAAATTTCTATCTCAATCCTGATGAAGTTATGTATAAAAGAAACCATGATCTCGTGTTGCTCAGATGTGTAGATGAGAAAGAAGCGAGTATGCTCATGGAAGAAGTCCATGAAGGCACATTTGGTACGCATGCCGGCGGGCATGCAATGACCAGAAAGATCCTGAGAGAAGGATATTACTGGCTGACGATGGAATCAGATTGCTTTAAATTCGCGAAAAGATGTCATAAATGCCAGATTTATGCTGATAAGATTCATGTACTGTCGTGCCCGTTGAATGTCATGTCTTCCCCGTGGTTGTTCTCCATGTGAGGCATCGACATGATAGGAAAGATCGAGCCCACTGCATCTAACGCTCATCGCTTCATTCTAGTAGCTATCGACTACTTCACCAAGTGGGTGGAGGCAGCCTCGTATGCTAATGTGACCAAGCAGGTGGTGGCTAAATTCATAAAGAGGGACATCATCTGTCATTATGGAATTCCCGAGCGGATCATTACTGATAATGGTTCGAATCTGAATAACAAGATGATGATGGAATTGTGCCAGAGTTTCAAGATTGAACACCACAACTCATCTCCTTACCGGCCGAAGATGAATGGCGTTGTTGAAGCGGCCAATAAGAACATCAAGAAGATTGTGTAGAAGATAATTGTGACCTATAAGGATTGGCACGAGATGTTGCCATTTGCACTGCACGGTTATCGTACAACGGTGCGTACGTCAACCGGGGCAACTCCCTTCTCACTGGTGTACGGTATGGAAGTTGTCCTACCGTTAGAAGTTGAGATTCCTTCTTTACGAGTTTTGGTTGACGTAAAACTCGATGAGGCAGAATGGATTAAGAACCAACTAAACCAACTCAGCCTGATGGACGAGAAGAGCCTAGCATCGATTGCATATGGTCGCCTATACCAGAGCCGAATGAAGAAAGCTTATGATAAGAACGTGCTTCCTAGAAGCTTTCAGACGGGTGATCTCGTCCTGAAGAAGATTCTTCCTCCACACTCTGATCACTGGGGCAAGTGGACTCCCAATTACGAAGGTCCGTACATCGTCAGCAAGGTCTTCTCGGGAGGAGCCTTGTTGTTATCCACGATGGATGGTGAAGATTTTGCATCCCCGGTGAACGCGGACGCAGTTAAAAAATACTTTGATTAAAAAATGACTCGCTGGAAAGAAAAAGAATATCCAGGCAAAAATGGGGCATCCCGGCGAACCATAAAAAAGGAAAAGGGTTCGGGAAAAAATTAGGGATATAAATGAAAAATGTACACCCGCAAAGTCGAAAACCTGGAAGGGCGACTTTGGCAAAAAAGGGTATCCCGGTGAATCGAAAACCCGGAAGGGCGATTCAGGCAAAAGTTAGGGATTTGAAAAAGCAAATGACTGCGTTCCGCGTATGGACTTTCATTGTCTAGTGGTTTGGAAGACCTGAGGGCCGTTTATCTGAATCAATCTCTTCTGAGGCTGAAGCGTCGGAGAAGTATCGAAGTCGAGTGGGTCATAGAGGGATTAACTCATGATGTTCGTCTACGCCGCATTGCCGACATTTGTGTATATACTGATGTATATTTATGTTTTTATATTTGCGCAGCTTCCTCATTCCAGGAGCTTGCATCTGTTGTAAAACATTTTCACCCATTCAGGGGTTCGTCATCAATAAAATATATATTATTCAGCAATTCTGTTTAACATCTATTTGTTTTGTTTGCGAAAAAGAACGCCGATGTTTTTGATAAAATGCGCATACATAAACTTACTGGCCTAGGCCACGGATTGTTGAAACAATGAATCACTTGAACATTGTCACAAGATGATAACCTCGATAGGTCCCTTTGAGAAGGGTATCTTGTCTGTTTGTTTGTGTTGTTACAGGTATAGCATATTCCATGTTGTACGCCGTATGCGTCCCCAAGCAGGATGATTCCTTCTACCCCAGCGAGTGCAGCAGCATCTCTCCACGGAGTTTGAACATAGGACCAAGAGCATTGATATGTCTCCGCAAGCAGAAAAGATTCTCCCCAATCAGAGGTATCCTGAAGGATCATTATTTCCCCAGCTGAGGCATGCGCTGAAGTGTATGCTCATCCCCAGCACTGGGTCAATGTGCAGTTTTCGTAGAAGACTATCCGCAAGTATGCAACGCTCAATAGTTCAAGACTGAAGTCTCCATCGGAATTGAGATTCCCCACAGAGTTGTATTCTCCCCAGCAAGCAGGATGATTCCTTCTTCCCCGGCCAAGTTTGCAAATACCCAAGAGAGCCGAGTCCTTGGAAGTCATGCAGGCCATGATTGGTTCTCCCCAGTAGAATGTTGAACAGCTGATGCTGTATTTCCCCATCGGAGTGGTTATTTGCAAGGAAGTTTTTCCGCGAAGGCTGTGCAGTTTATTTCTGCGACTGATATCGTTTTCCTCAGTAGTTGTGGTTTGAATACCTAGCTGAGCGGGTTCAGGTTCTCGTAGAGCTTTATTCCCCTGCAGCAGTCGACTGAAGTTCGTTTCCCCAGGCGGAATCCAATTGAGATTGGTGTGACTTCTTCTCCTCGGCGGGATGATTCCTTCCTACACCAGAGTGGTTCTTTCTCTTTGACAGAAGGATTCTCCCTTCAGCATTTATTTTGCTGATGGGGTCATAGCATTTTGCATGATTGCATAGCATTTACCCTAAATGCGTAGCATTTCCACCGTGTGGAGCATTACGCCATTGTCAAAGCATATGCATATGAAACATGAGCTAGGTCATTACCGTTCTTGTTTTGCAGATGTTCCTCCGCAGAATGATTTGCTCAAGATGATTCTTGAATTCCCCAGCAAAGTTGTTTGATTAAGATGATTCTTAAAATCCCCAGTGAAGTTGCCAGAGAGGGTTGCTCAAGTTGATGCTTAGAGTCCCCGATAGACTGTTTGCTCAGGATGATTCCTGAAATCTCCAGCAGAGTTATTGGTTCAAGATGATTCTTGAAGTCTCCGGCGGAGTTATTTGTCCAAGATGATTCTTGAAGTCCTCAGCTGAGTTGATTCATTCAGAATGATTTCTGGATCCCCAAAGCAGAGTTACTTGATAGTTCTCCAGAATCCCCAGCGGAGATGTGTCACCCCCAGCAGGTTTTAAACAGAGAAGTTGAAATTTCCCTTGGAGACTTACTGATGAAGTCCAGCTGCGATGTCGAAACAGTTTGCCTAGCTGACGCAGGGTGTCTGACGGTAAAAGATTGTATATCCTTATTGGTCCATGATGGATTAAGGATCCCATTTTAAGACTTACTGACGAAGTCCAACTGTGAAGTCGACGCAGTGCTCTCAGCTGATGCGGAGCGCCTGATGGTAGAAGTTTGGATATCTCTATTTGGTACATGATTGACCGGGGATTCTATTCCCGACTTACTGACGAAGTCCGGCTGACGCCCGAAAATTTCTTTGAACGCCCGATGGCATGATTAACTTGATTGTTAAAAAGTTCCTAATGACCTGATGAGTCCCGAGGAATCCTTCTGCCATAGTGTCGCAGAATGCCTGACGACAATAATCAACCATCCTTTACCAGTTACCGTGTAACCGGTGATCCTTTGATGACTTGAGGACGAAGATCTACAGCAAAATCAGATGATCATCCTGACGGAGGTTTGAGATTAGACCGTTCACCAATTACCGTGTGACCAATTCCCCAACAGAGTTGTCGTGCATTTGTCATGCTTAGTTTTGAAGATGTTCCTACCAATCCAAGTATTGTTTACCTGTGCGGTTGGCAAATCACCCGTTACCATGTAACCAGTGATCCCTCGATGATTTGAGGACACAATGATATCAGATAAATTAGAGAATCATCCTGACAGAGGTTCAGATCAGTATTTCTCCAGCTAGTTGTCGTGCAACTATTGTTTCAGTTTCCGAAGATTTGTCCCCATCAGAGTATCGTGTACTTGCGCAGTTGGAAAATTTCCGGGTTTGTTGGTATTCAACCGTCTTTTACCTTGATTGTTTGAGAGCATTTAGCTTCTCACCCAGTCAGGTCCAAGCCGTTTGAATAGGGGCAGCTGTTGCACCCCAAAATTTGCCCAACATTTCTTTACCTAGCTTATGTTTCATTTCATTCACATTAGCATTATCATTTGCATTTCATTGACATGTATGCAGGAGGTCAAGAGGTATGATTACCAATTAAGAGCTATACAAGACTATGAAGCTAGCTAAGAAGGTTGTCCAGATGTTCAAGGGTTAATATCCTTGTCAGAGAAGTTAAAAGATCCTCAGAGAGAGTGATTGAAGCCAAGAGGGTGTGTCTCCTAACTTGAGAGTTGTGGGAAGTCATCAGATGATTCTGAAGCCATGAAGTTGGACTTGAGGTCTTGAGATAGCTCATGAGGAGTGTTGAAGATCACTTTGAGGCCTAGACAGGTCATTGTGCAAGAATAAGAAGGCTCAGCCATGATTGGTGCAGCCAGGGTTTGACTGGGTCAACCTTAAGTCAACTGATGATTTGAAGAAGGTTGAGACCTAATTCAAGAGCCATGTGATCATGGATTGATACATTGAGATGTTATAAGAATGATTTTAAGGCTAACTCATCATGATTGAAGAGTTTGAGAAGTTTCAAGCTAGGGTTTCTAAGACTTGACAGTGTAAAATCCCCTAGTTTGACCCCTGATTTCAAGGCAATTTAACTCAAGATAGGATCTTCATCTCATCTTGACCCCAACATGATTGTTGTAGGGCATGATCTTAGCTTTAATTTGAGTACTAGAAGTCCTTGATATGGTTAGAACTCAATTTATGAGCCAGACAAGTTACAGGTCATCTGAGGCATGTGAATTTGGAGCTTGAAAGTTACCCAACTTGCATGAGACTTTTGCCCTAGAGGGATGATTCCTATGAACTTTTGGTCAACCTGAATGTTGTTCCTTATTCTCTTAGCTTTCCATATAGTGCTAGAGGTCCATGATTAGATGTGTAGAACTCAAGTTATGGCTTTGATAAGTCAAGGGTATTTTGGGTATTTGGACATTACAAGTCATTTTAAATCATAAGTCAATTTCACCATCTTGCAAGCTTCAAATGGATTTTTGTTCAACATGAAAGTTGTTCAAAATGATGTTTTTAGCTTGTATAAGTATCAAGAGTCCATTTATATGGATTATATCAAGCATTGGGGGAAGAAAGTTCATATAAAAGTCATTTTAATGAATTAAGATGGGAAAATTCAAAACAATTGAGAATAACATGTTTTCAAGTCAAATTTGTAGTCAATTTGAATGGAATTAATGTTTTAGAGAGATTGGCATTATTACATTTTTGGTTTGAAGTCCATAACATGGCTATTTGGAAGGTTGCTTCACAAATAAGAAACACATCTCACACACTCCATAGGTTGAGATCAAAGGAAGGAAACCACATCACTACATTCCACAAGGCTTAAGTGAATGATTGGGACTGAGTTTGGAGTATGAACAAAGCTTGAAAGCACATATCCACATTGAAAATTTTGAAGAAAGGTGAAAATCCAAAACTCATGAATGGGTCTGGTTTGGGTCTCTAACCCATTGAAACAGATCATAAATAGGATTTAGAACAGAATTGGAAGGTTCTGGTGATCATTTTCGTGGAGAAACCATTGGAGAGAAGTGGAGCAAGAAGCTTGAAGTTGAAATTTGATTTTGGAGTTCAAAGGCGAATTAAGATCAATTGAGGATTTCATCACCTTCACCAAGCATCTTGGAGTGAATCTGCACTTTTGTGGAGGTTGAATCGTGCAAGAACCATCTCTGTTACAAGCTTGAACACATGTTAGTGAATTTTACGATTACTCATAATTTAGGCAGTGTTAGATAGCAATTCATAGGTGGTTAGGATCAGGATGAAGTGTAGTTGGATTTAGGATTATCAATTGCATGATTAGAGACAATTTAGGGTGGATTCCATTTGCGGTTGAGTTTGTGATTTCGTGATTCATGCGTTTTTAGAGTGAATAAGTGGTATGGTTAGATTGCTGGTGAAATTCTGGACAAGTTTCATGTAGAGATCGTGGCAAATGGAGGTGTGTAGAGGAAGTTAGGGTTGTACAGGGGTGACCGGAGAAGTCACCGGCGGTGGCCTGGTTCGCGCACGCAGGGTGGAGGACTTGCAGGTTTGAAAGGTTGAAGATGGAATCTTCACCATCTGTTTGCGTTGAAAGCTTGACTCAGTCAAGTGATCCTAGCGTCCTCGTTGAGCCACGTGTACTCCCCCCTCAACGCAGCATTTCGCTTAGTAGAATTTCAGGTTTTGTTGACTGTGCTATATGGACCAAGCACGCATGGGTTCGAATCCTGGCATGTATTCTTTTTTCATTCATCAATTTCTGAAGTGAACTACTGAATGAATTCAGGCGCATGGGCCTTGGCGTTTCCTTGCTATTCACACTCCCCATCTGGCCCAATCCACATTTTGAACTGATTGCATTTGCTATTTGCCACGCAAGTTTATTAATTTCTTATGTTTTTCTTTTAAATTCATCATTTCATGTTAGTTTGAAAACAATTCATAAAAAATAGGAAAATAGGTCAATTAATGCCAAGTTTTTTTTCCCTTGATTCATGATTGAATCTAGAATTTATTGAATAAAAATATTAGGAAAATCATGCATTTTTTACATTTTATTTGATAATAAAAATGCCATGGTTGATACCTCTGTTCGATGATTTTAGTGTGAGCACTTGGTGATGATTTTTGGCTTGATTTTTTGTGTGTGATTAGCTTAGACATGTATGCTCCCATAGTATTTTTATCACATTTTTGTGATGAAATTAGGTGTGGTTTTTAGATTGAAACATTAGGTGCTTCCTTTTGGGGTTTAGGTTTAGTACCTTGTAGTGTAGAACTTATTTCTAGGTCTTATTTGAGGATTTGATCTCTGGAATTAACATGGTAGAGTCATGATTGACATAGGTTCCCATAGTGATTTTTGTAGGATTTTATAATTGGTTTTAGTATTTTAGTTAGAATTAACTTTGATACTAGGTTTTAGGTGATCCTAACTTGCTAATTCAACTAGAATGACTTCATTAGTTCCCTTAGACTAGGGTGTTGCTTCTCTTGCTCTTGGAGGATGATGAAGACTTGTGTGGGATGTTGTGGAATGCATGGTAGAGCTTGGACTTGAAGATTTCTCTCCCTTTGGTGTCGTTTGTTTAGGGTTAAGGATTAGGGTTTTAGGGAGATCTCTTAGAATAGATTTTCTTCCTTCATGAAACATGGAAGGTGTTGATCACTTCCGTTCCTCCCTATGATGAAAGGTACAATTGTGAAGGGCCCATCCCTCCTTTGGTAGGATGAGTGGCTCCTCACGAACTGGTAGAACCTTTGAGGGTTCCTTTCCTTGATGGTGGAGTGCTTAGAGGTGACCTTTGGTCTTCACTTTGCTTCTCCCTATCCCCACCTTGCTCTTGCTAGATGAATCTTTCTCCCTTGCTAGAGGATGGAGTTCCTTGCTAGAAGATTGAAGATGCTAGAGGTTTCACTTCCCCTTTGTTTGAAGACTGCCCTTGGAGCTGAAGCTTGAAGATCAAGAAGAACAAGTTGACACTTGTGAAGAAGATCAAATTGAGATTGAAGGAAGAGCTGAAGCTTGAAGAAGATGGAGAACAAGTTGATACTTGTGTTTTATGCATTGAAAGCTTGAAGAAGCAAGTTGATATTTGATATTGAAGATGAGAGCCTTGAAGAACATTTACAGACTGAGGACTGAGTTGCTGTCAGAGGATTGCTTTGCTGTGAAGCTGTGGAAGCTGTTGATCTGCTTTCTTTCCTGTCTGTTTGCTTTCTGTGCAACTGTATTGATGTGACTTGTTTGATTTGCTTGATGCATTAGAATAAGTTCATGTTTAGATTGTTTTAAGCTAGGAGCATGATTGCACTAGAGGTTGAGTTGCTCCCTCTGCTTGTATTTTTACTGTATGGCTTTGCTTGCGGGTATTCGGTAGAGCTCTGCTCCCTTGCCTATGTGGTTATGATTTGCTTGATGGCATTTTATTTTTCTGTATGATTGCAGTTATTCATACTTGGCTTGAGGTTGAGATGAGCTTGTGGAGGCTGATGCCCCACACACCTTTCCTCCCTCACTTGCATTGCATGCATTTTACAGTCGTTTACTGTTTACTGTTTAAGCTGATGCTGTATCTGTTTCTGTTTATCATTGACATGATCCCCTAGGAATATCACTTCCTTTGATAAGGAAGTGATGATTAGAACTTTAGGTTGAAACCTATGCATGATAACTTCTAGGAGTTCCCTGTTTCAAACCTCAACCATAGGATGAATCCTTGGCATGACAACATTAGGACTTGATAGTCTCCCCATAGTTGTCCCCTCTCTTCTCATCTCAAACAACAGTAAAAAACGTAATAAAGGCAAGTTAGTATAAGCGCGTTACGAGCCTTAAGCTACTTAGGTAATGATAATTGAGCGGCCTCCTCTCAATCGTCTAGAATGTTTAGTATATGTCCTTTGGACGATATGCGACACATTCGTTCCCAGGTCATAGTCTCTAGTGTTCTACAAACTACAGACAACTAAAAAACAGTTCTTCCGTAAAAGACAAAAAACGAACTTCAAACCTTTTTGCCCCGTGGGCCCATAATTCAAAGGAAGCTTTTCTGAAGAAAAGAGTGTCGTTAACTCCCAGTTCTACCGCAAACGGTAACGCCTAAGTCTCCAAGGGTCGAGCCGCCGTGCCCGTTAAATGTCATGTCTTCCCCGTGGCCGTTCTCCATGTGGGGCATCGACATGATAGGCAAGATCGAGCCCACTGCGTCTAACGGTCATCGCTTCATTCTAGTAGCTATCGACTACTTCACCAAGTGGGTGGAGGCAGCCTCATATGCTAATGTGACCAAGCAGGTAGTGGCTAAATTCATAAAGAGGGACATCATCTGTCGTTACGGAATTCCCGAGCGGATCATTACTGATAATGGTTCGAACCTGAATAATAAGATGATGAAGGAGCTGTGCCAGAGTTTCAAGATTGAACATCACAACTCATCTCCTTACCGGCCGAAGATGAATGGAGTCGTTGAAGCGGCCAACAAGAACATAAAGAAGATTGTTCAGAAGATGGTTGTGGCATACAAAGATTGGCACGAGATGCTGCCATTTGCACTGCACGGTTATCGTACGACGGTACGTACATCAACCGGGGCAACTCCTTTCTCCTTGGTGTACGGTATGGAAGCTATCCTACCGTTAGAAGTTGAGATCCCTTCTTTGCGAGTCTTGGTTGATGTGAAACTTGACGAGGCAGAATGGATTACGAACCGACTGAACCAACTCAGCCTGATGGACGAGAAGAGGTTAGCATCGATTGCGTTTGGTCGTCTATACCAAAGCCGAATGAAGAAAGCTTATGATAAGAAGGTGCGTCCTAGAAGCTTTCAGACGGGTGATCTCGTCCTGAAGAAGATTCTTCCTCCACACTCCGATCACCGGGGCAAGTGGACTCCGAATTACGAAGGTCCGTACGTCGTCAGCAAGGTCTTCTCGGGAGGAGCTTTGTTGTTATCCACGATGGATGGTGAAGATTTTGCATCCCTGGTGAACACGGACGCAGTTAAAAAATACTTTGCTTGAAAGCGACCCGCTGGACAAAAAAGAGAGTCCAGGCAAAAATGAGGCATCCCGGCGAACCAAAAACAGAATAAAAAGGTTCGGGAAAAAATTAGGGATATAAATTGAAAAAATGTACACCCGCGAAGTCGAAAACCTACACTGGGCGGCTTCGGCAAAAAAGGGTATCCCGGTGAACTGAAAACCCGCAAAGGGCGGTTCACGCAAAAGTTAGGGATTTGAAAAAGCAAATGACTGCGTTCCGCGTGTGGACTTTCTTTGTTTAGTGGTTTGGAGGACCTGAGGGCCGTTTATCTGAATCAATATCTTCCGAAGCTGAAGCGTCGGAGAAGTATCGAAGTCGAGTGGGTCATAGAGGGATCAACTCATGGTGTTTGTCTATGCCTCGTTGCCGACATTTGTATATACTGATGTATATTTATGTTTTATTTTTGCGCGGCTTCCTCATTCCAGGAGCTTGCATCTGTTGTAAAACATTTTTTTACCCATTCAGGGGTTCGTTATCAATAAAATGCATACTATTCAGCAATTCTGTTTGTCTGTTTAGCATTTATCTGTTTTGTTTGCGAAAAAGAACGCCGATGTTTTTGATAAAATGCGCATACATAAACTTACTGGCTCAGGCCACTGATTGTTGAAACAATGAATTACTTGAATATTGTCACGAGATAATAACCTTGATAGGTCCATTTGAGAAGGGTATCTTGTCTGTTTGTTTGTGTTGTTACAGGTGTAGCATATTCCAGACAGTGCGCCGTGCGCATCCCGAAGCAGGATGATTCCTCCTTCTCCAGTAGAGTTCAGTAGCCTCTCCCCGCAGAGTCTGAACGCAAGATCGTGAGCATTGATATGTCTCCCCAGGCAGAGATGATTCTCTCCCCAATCAGATGCATCCTGAAGGAACGCCATCTCCTCAGCTGAATCAGGCGCCGAAGCGTATGTTCATCCCCCAGCACTGGGTCACAAGTGCAGGTTTCATAGAAATGTTCGTTCACTGAAGTGTGCAGCAACTGATAGTCCAGACTAAAGTCTCCAGCGGAATTGAAATTCCCCACCAGAGTCATACTCTCCCCCGAAGTCGGATGATTTCTTCTTCCCCAGCGGAATTGAAATTCTCCACCAGAGTCGTACTCTCCCCAGCGAAGCAGAATGATTTCTCCTTCCTCAGCCGAGTTTGTAGATACCCAAGAGAGCCGAATCCTTGGAAGCTGCTCAAGCCATGATTGGTTCTCCCCGGTGGAAGGTTGAACAGCCGAAGTTGTTTCCCCACAGAGTCGTTATCTCCAGAGAAGTAGCCATGAAGGCCACGCAGGTCATTCCCGCGATTGACATCGCTTTCCCTCAGCAGGTCCAAGTTCTCGTAGAGCTTCGTTCCCCTGCAGCAATCAACTGAAGTTGTTTCCCCCGCAGCAGTCAACTGAAGTTGTGTCCCCTGCGGAGTCCAATGAAGATTGGCGTGACCTAGTTCTCCTCAGCAGGATGATTCCCCTATCTGAGTAGTTCTTCCTCCTTGACAGGAGGATTCTCCCTTCGACATTTATTTTGCTGACGGGATCGCATCATATTGCATGATTGCATAACATTTATCATAAACGCATAGCATTTCCACCGTGTGGAGCATTGCGCCATCGCCGAAGCATATGCATAATAAACATGACCTAGGTTGTTACCGTTCTTGTTTTGCAGGTGTTCCGCCGCAGAATCGATTGCTCAGGATGATTCCTGACATTCTCCCCAACGAAGTCGCTTGCTCAAGATGATTCTTGAGATCCCTAGCGAAGTCTTTGGTTCAAGATGATTCTTGAATTCCCCAGCAGGGCCGTTTTCTTAAGATGATTCTTAAGACCCCAGTGCAGTCACCAGAGTTGGTTGCTCAAGCTGATGCTAAGAGTCCCCAGTAAAGGTTGCCCAGGATGATTCCTGAAATCCCCAACAGAGTGTTCGCTCAGGATGATTCCTGAAAGCTCCAGCATGGTTACCGGTGCAAGATGATTCTTGAAGGTCCCCGACGGAGTTATTTGTCCCAGATGATTCTTGAAGTCCTCAGCAGAGTTGATTCCTCCAGAATGATTTCTGGACCCCCGGAGCGGAGTTACGTGATAGTTCTCCAGAATTCCCCAACGGCAATGCGTCATCCCCAGCAGGTTTCTAACGGCGAAGTTGAAACCTCCCTTGAAGACTCCATGATTGAAGTCTGACCGTGTTAATGAAGCAGTTCTCTCAGCTGATGCGGAGTGCCTGATGGCAGAGGTTTAGATATTCCCAGTTGGCTCATGATTGACCAAGAATTCTATTCCCGACTTGCTGATGAAGTCTGGCTGATGCCCGACAGTAATGCGGAATGCCTGATGGCATGATCAACCTTATGGTTGAAGTCCGGCTGATGCCCGACAAATTTCTTTGGATGCCTGATGGCATGATCAACCTGATGGTTGAAGTCCGGCTGATGCCCGACAAATTTCTTTGGATGCCTGATGGCATGATCAACCTGATGGTTGAAGTCCGGCTGATGCCCAACAAATTTCTTTGGATGCCTGATGGCATGATCAACCTGATGGTTGAAGTCCGGTTGATGCCCGATAAATTTCTTTGGATGCCTGATGGTTGAAGTCCGGCTGATGCCCGACAAATTTCTTTGGATGCCTGATGGCATGATCAACCTGATGGTTAAAGTCCGGCTGATGCCCGACAGATTTCCTTGAATGCCTGATGGCATGATCAACCTGATGGTTGAAGTCCGACTGATGCCCGACAGATTTCCTTGAATGCCTGATGGCATGATCGACCTGATGGTTGAAGTCCGGCTGATGCCCGACAAGTTCTTTGGATGCCTGATGGCATGATCAACCTGATGGTTGAAGTCCGGCTGATGCCCGACAGTTCCTTTGAATGCCTGATGGCATGATCAACCTAATGGTTGACCTGAAGAGTCCCGATGAATCATGATTCCTGACGGCATGATCGACTATGTATTACCAGTTACCGTGTGACCAATTCTCCAGCTAGTTGTCGTGCAGCTATTATTATCTTAGTTTTCGAAGATTTGTTCCCATCAGGGTACCGTGTGCTTGCACAGTTGGCAAATTTCCGAGTTTATCGATATTCAACCGTCTCGCACCTCGATTGGCTGAGAGCCGTTCGCTCCTCACCCAGTCAGGTTCAAGTCGTTTGAATAGGGGCAGCTGTTGCACCCCAAAATTTGACCAACACTTATTTACCAAGTTTGTGGTTCATCTCATTCATCATCTGCTTCTCATTGATATGTGTGCAGTAGGTCAAGAGGTATGATCACCCAGCAAGAGTTGTATGAGACTATGAAGCTAGCCAAGAAGGTTATTCAAGTATTCAAAGGTTGATATCTTTATCAGAGAACTCAAGAGATCCTCAGAGAGATTGGTTGAAACCAAGGTTGTGTGTCTCATAACTTGAGAGTTGTGGGAGCCCCTCAGATGATTCTGAGACTATGAGGGTGGACTTGAAGCTTTGAGAAAGCTTATGAGATGTCTTGAAAGCCATCATGAAGCCTAGAGAGGTCATTGTACAAGAATTCAGAAGATTCAGCCATGAGTGGTGGAATTAGGGTTTGACTGGGTCAACCCTAGGTCAACTGATGATTTGGAGAGGGTTGATACCTAATCCAAGAGCCATGTGATCATGGAATGATGCATTGAGATGCTATAAGGATGATTCCTAGACCAACTCATCATGATTGAGGAGTTTGAGAAGTTTCAAGCTAGGGTTTCTAAGGCTTGATAGTGTAAAATCCCCTAGTTTGATCCCTATCTTCAAGGCAGTTTAGCTCAAGATGTTATTGTCATCTCATCTTCCCCACATAATGAATGTTGTAGATCTTGTTCTTAGCTTTAATTTGAGTACTAGAAGTCCTTGATAGGATTTGTAGAGCTCATGTTATAACTTTGACAAGTTACAGGTCATCTGAGGTATGTGAATCTGGGTCCTTGAAAGTCACCCAACTTGCATCCAACTTTTGCCCTAGTAGGATGATTCCTATGAACTCTTGGTCAACATGAATGTTGTAGAGAATCTTCTTAGATTTCTAGAGAGTACTAGAAGTCCTTGATAGGATTTGTAGAACTCAAGTTATGGCTTTGACAAGTCAAGGGCATTTTGGTCATTTGGATATTATAGGTCATTTCAAGCATAAGGCCATATCTCCTATTTCCAAGCTTCAAATGGAAAACTCTTCAACATAAAACTTTCTTAGAATGATGTTTTAAGGCTATTAAGGAGGTCATGAGATGTTGAAAAGGATTGTATCAAAAAGTGATGAAAATGGCCTAAAATGGAGGCATGAGTTAAATAAGTTGAAATTGAAAATTGGAAATCACAAGTTATACATCCAAACCATGTCATATAATAGGTCATTTTGACTCTAAAAGACATTCTAAGAACAATGGTTCAGCCACAATTTTGATTTGAGGCCTAGATCATAGGGCTGCTTTGGAAATGGCTTACTTGCATCTTAAGGCACCAAAGCAAAACTCAAAGAAACTCAATAAACAAGTTAGTTATGCATTTCAACACACCATACATCTCATATGGGGAGAATTTCAAGTCAGAATTGGTGGTTATAAGAGGCTTGGCATGAGATATCATATGGTGAGAAGTGAAATCAAAATGTCATGAGATGAGAAGTTCAAACACTCATTGGATTGTTCCAGAAGGTTCTGGACAGTTCTAACAAGTTCTATATAATGGTTAGGGTTTGCTCAGATGCAAGGTTGGTGAGAAAAGTGAGAAAAGAGAGAGAGTGCTATCTTGTTGCTTCCATTGCAAGTCAAGTTTCAATTCTACATTCTTCTTCAATTCCATTCCTTTTTTCTATACAAACACACTCCGTTGATGATTCTGAAGGTGTGCACATTGATTTGAGAGCAAATCCATGGTGAATTGAAGAGTTGGTGATTGAACTTTCAAGGTATCAAGTCAGAATCGAATTCTGAGATTGAAGCCTCCTCCATCAAATTTGTTGCAAACAGTAGCAAGATTATCATCCAAGGAAACTTTCTGAAGAGTTTCAAGGCTTGAAGTGAAGGATTTCACCATCTGTTGATCAAGAATAACCAGGTTTGCAAATTCTCCACTACACCATGTTTTATGCATAATTAGGTTAGTTTGTTAGTGTAGAAAGGTTAGAGACACATAGGTGATGGATTTTGGAGAGTTAGAGAGCAATTAATGAAGGTTGAATATTGGACACCATTTCTTTGATGATCAAGAACTCGTGGTATAGTGAGATATAATTCATGTTAGATAGCTAATTTCATTCAGTGTGAGTTGGTGAGTATTCTGATGCAAGAAATTTCAAGAACCATGATAGTTGATGACTGAGCACATTTTTGATCTTGGATCGGGTTCAGTGATTTAGGATGATTCAGTTGGTTCCAAGATCATGGTTGGATTCAGCATAAAATTCTAGGCAAGATAGGGTTTTGAATTTTTATTTTCCATAAAGAATTGAGGGAGTTCGTGTTTGAGGAAGATGAAACTTAATACTCTGCATTTTCATGGCTTCCCTTGCAAACCCTAGCTGGAGGTTAGTGGTGAGTTCATGAGCGTTGGATTCAAGTTAGACCATTGACTGAGACCAAGATCTGACGGACCATATTTAATTTCAATTTGAGAGGGAATTCTGAAGCTAGCATGAAACGCTCCGTTTCATTAAAAGGAGTTCTTGGGCTTTAGTGAAGAAACCACTATCCACACCCCCAATCCTGGCCCATTGCAAAAATACACTATATTTGGTTGCTATCCACACCGTTTCATTTTTATTTTTCTTTTTATTTGTTAATTGATTTTCTGAATTGATATGGGCCTAACGCATGACTACCTACACCCCCCATTTTTAGCCCATTGTTAATTTGAACTGCATCTGGTTACTAAATACACCACCTCATTTCATAGTTCATTTTATTTTCTTCCATTTTATGTTAAATTTTGAAAAATCATAATAAATAGGAAATTAATGATTTTTAAGTGGGGATTTTTTCTCCCATTTCATATTCATGTCTAGAAAATTATCAAATAAAAATATTTGTATTTCATGCATTTTTAATATTTTTCGTATATTTTCTATTTTAATAGCTTTTTATTTCTTTTATGTTGATACATGACTTTGTAGAATTTTGTTTAGGTAGTTCCCTTCATATTTTTAGGCCATTCTTTTTAGGGCAGTTAGATATAAACTTTAGCTCCCCCCTAGATTTATTCCATGATTTTGTGATGAATTTTAGGTTAGTTTTGACTAGATGACATTAGGTTGTATAGAACTAGGTTAATCCTTAACATAGGTCCACAATGACACTAGAATTTTGGGTTTCTAGGTCAAGATAGACATTGGGGCATATAAGGGTATTAAGGGTAGGTATGTAGGATCCCCTAGAAATTATATTAGGTTTTAATCTAGTAGTATACTATTTTTAGATGATTTTTGTTGTTGATGGTTGTTTGCTTTGCCTTGTGGGCTTGGAGAGCTTGGTATTGTTCTGAGGAGCATTGAGGAGCATAGGAGGAGATTGAGAGCTTGATCTTATTTGTTTTGTTTATTGTTTTAGGGTTAGGGATTAGGAAGAGTTTAGACTTAGTTAACTTCTTTCTTAAACATGGATGGTATCTTTCACCTTCATTCCTCCCTATGATTCAAAGTCCTTCCATGGTATTCACCTCTCTCCTTTGGAGGGATAAGTGATAGTACCTAGGAAGTAGAACTTTTGAGGGAACCATTCCTTTGATGTTGAACCCTTATAGGTCACCTTTGGTGGTCAGTAAGCAGTCCAATGTCCTAGCCTATCCAATCAGTGATTTCCTCTGGTTTGAATTTCTTGAGAGATGCTGAGCTTGAGCTTGAAGATGAAGACTTCAATGAAGAGTATGGAAGAGGATGAATCCTTGAATAGTGCCATTCCAGCTGAAGCTTGAAGAGCAACAAGAGCAAGTTGATACTTGAAGACCCCTGAAGATTAGGTGAAGCCTGAAGGTGGAGCTGATCAAGAAGCTGAAGCTTAAAGGAGAAGATAAGTTGAAACTTATGTTGAAGGGTTGAAACCTGGAAAAGCAAATTGATATTTGTCAAGAGTGATTGGAAGTCTGAAGACTGGGTTGCTGTTGGAAGAGCTGAAGCTTGGAGTTGAGAGAGGAGTTCTTTTCTCTGTGTTCTTTTCTGTATTGATGTGTTTTGTTTGACTTGTTTGATGCATTAGAATAAGTCCATGTCTAGACTAGGTAGAATCTAGGAGCATGATTGCACTAGAGGTTGAGTTACTCCCTCTGCTTGTACTGTTACTGTGTGGCTTTGCTTGCGGGTATTCGGTAGAGCCCAGCTCCCTTGCCCATGTGGTTTGTTTGCCTGATGGCATTTTATTTCATTTCTTCTGTATGATTGCAGTTTACTATACATTGCTTGATAGCATGTTATTTACATTTCAGTATGATTACTGTTATCCATTCTGGCTTGAGGTTGAGATGAGCTTGTGGAGGCTGAAGCCCCACACACCTTTCCTCCCTCACTTGCATTGCATGCATTTTACTGTTAAGCTGATGCTTTGTCTGTTTTGGTGTATCATTGACATGATCCCTTAGGACTCTCATTTCCTTTGATAAGGAATTGATGATAGAACTTTAGGTTGAAACCTATGCATGACAACTTCTAGGAGTTCCCTGTTCGAACCTCAACCATAGGATGAATCCATGGCATGACAACAGTAGGACTTGATAGTCTCCCTCCTAGTTGGGCCTGTTCTCTTCTCATCTCAAATCAGTTTAAGATACAGTAATCATGAATGATTTCTTTCATACGTTACGAGCCTTAAGCTATCTGAGAAAGGATTGTGGGAGAGTTTCTTTTCCACAGTCTGGATGTTTAGTATGGTACCCTTTGGGTGACATGCGACGCATTCACTCTCAGGTCATAGTCTCTAGTGCGATTGAAATTGCAAACACAATAAAAAACACTTCTTTCGTAAAAGACAGGAAATAAACCGTAGTGTCCCGAACTACGTGAGCTCTGATCTCTCATACCTGTTGAGAGTACGTAGGCACAATACTGATGTATTGGCGAGCTACCTACCCCCATAACCCGTCGTAGGTCGAACTACGTTGACTCTGATTTCTCGTTCTCTGATGAGAATACGTAGGCATAAAGTGCAACGCTTTGCCGAGTCATTTTCTTTTCTGTTTTAAGCCAGCCTTGATAGGTAGATTGATAAAACAAACCCGTCCAAGTAAACACAACAAGCGTGGATCCCGTCGAGTACGACGAACGTGAGGGGTGCTAATACCTTCCCCTTGCGTAACCGACTCCCGAACCCATACAATGGTTGCGACGACCTTGTCTTACCCTTTTTCGTTAGGTTTTTCCGATCGTTTCCTTTCCCGCTCTGAGGGATAAATAACGAAAAGTGGCGACTCTTCTGTTGTACCGACACCTTATTTTCGCGCAAGCGTCAGTAGGCACAATACTGACGTATTGGCGAGCCACCTTCCCCGTAACCTGTAGTCAGCCGAACTACGTTGACTCTGATTTCTCATTCTCTGATGAGAATACATAGGCATAAAGTGCAACGCTTTGCCGAGTCATTTTCTTTTATTTTTAGACCAGCCTTGATAGGTAGATAGTAAACCAACCCGTCAGATAAACACAACAAGCGTGGATCCCATCGAGTACGATGGACATGAGGGGTGCTAATACCTTCCCCTTGCGTAACCGACTCCCGAACCCAGACAATTGTTGCGATGACCTTGTCTTATACCTTTTCATCAGGTTTTTCCGATCGTTTCCTTTCCTGTTCTAAGGGATAAATAACGAAAGGTGGCGACTCTTTTGTTTTGCCGGCACCTTATTTTCGCGGTAGCGACACTCGACCATTGGAGACTTAGGCATTACCTGTTTGCGGTGGAGCGGAAGTAATATGTCGGGGTTTAAAGGTACGGGAACCTACGGGTTCTAGAACTGCGGTCTGGTCTCGATTGCGCTAGGGCAAGAGAAGGGAAAGATTAGTCGTCAACGGGAAAACCTCAATCGTACGGAAGCGAGAGAATAGAGAAGTTAGTTGTTAGTATGCTCACTAGGATATCGCATCCTATGCCTACATATTCTCGTCTGGTACGAGAAATTAGAACAGCTGTAGTTCAGCCAACTACAGGAAAGGGGGAAAAGTGTTCGCTAGGATTATCGCAATCCTATGCCTACGTACTCTCAACAGATATGAGATATCAGAGCAGCCGTAGTTCGGCTAACTACAGAAAACGGTCTCGATTGCACGGGGGCAAGAGAAGGGAACTCAATCGCCAGAATGCGAGAGAAAAGGGGAAGTCTCAATCGCCAGGATGCGAGAGAAAAGGTTCGGAACAGGACGCACACGCGAAGTCCTAGACGTAGGAGCGAATGTGTCGCATATCGTCGTAAGGACGTATACTAAACACTCTAGGCAGTTGAGAGGTGTCCCCCCAATCACCATTTCCCACGTATCTAACGAATACTCACAACACTCGACGGTTGAATAAAGAAAGAGATGAAAGAAGTGAAATAAAAACAATGTTACCGAACGGAGTGGTTCTGTTGACCCTTGACTTTTGCGTGCAAATTCCATTTCCAAGCTTTCCTCTTTTGATCCTTGATGGTGACATTTCAAACCAGAACCAATGTGACGCTGAACCATCATAATTCGACTTATAAATGAAGTCAAACCCCAAGAGGTAGCGTATTGATATTTGTGTCAAAGACAAGATAGAGAAATGATATTGAAAATCATTCTCCAATTGAATCATGTCACACGGACAGCACAACAGAAAAGCAAAATAAAGTCAGAAGAAGAGGAAAAGATGAGGAGAGAAAAAAGCGGTCTCGGATCCTACATTATCCATCAATATTCTGATTAATAACGCATTACGGAAGTCTCGTCATCGACCTACAAAACAAACATGGTGAGAAAAAATCCAATAATAAAATGGAAATAAGAAATTAACTTCAAAAGAAAATAAAATTCTAATAGAAAAATAAATTCTAAAGG
The DNA here is from genome assembly GCA_963859935.3 of Lathyrus sativus. NCBI lineage: Eukaryota > Viridiplantae > Streptophyta > Magnoliopsida > Fabales > Fabaceae > Lathyrus > Lathyrus sativus. The sequence goes on along the minus strand of CAWUDS030002251.1, from coordinate 90,003 downwards.
CAAATACAAGAAAATAAGCATAAAAAATAGAGTATAAACTCTATAAGAAAATATATGCATATAATATATTCTAAAAGAAATACAAAATTAATTCTTAAATGAGTATACTAAAATATAATCAAAATATCTATACAAAAGTATAATTACAAAACAATTACAAAAAAACTAAAACAGAGGGGGGTGCAGTGGCAGCAACAGGGGTACAGCAAGCAATACAGCACAATGGGCCTTAAGCCCACATCCACACAAAAAAAACAGTAAACAGGGTGCTAAAGGGAAACGGAGGGTGTAGGAAGTAAACCGGTTGGGCCTTGAGCCCAACATCACACGCAACCAACAGAAAGAACAAGGAAACGGGGGGTATAATGGATACGGGGGGTGTATGGACTGAATCAAATAATTGGGCCTCACGGCCCACTAACCCCATATCAGAAGATCCATCTTCGTCCTCCTCACTTGGTTCAACAGGAAACCCTAGCTTGGCCACTGTTTCCGCTCTCAGTCTCTCTCTGTTTCAAACTCTACTTCCGCCGTTTTGCCACTCTCAACCTCATGATGGAAAAAAAACAATACTCTAGTCCCTTTCTTCTTCACACGATGAAACTCCCAACCACCGTTTGCCATGGAACGACCGCCGTCTTCAACTTCTACAAAAAAGATGAACAAACAAAAAACAGCAAAGTCACAATAATCTAGAAGCAGCTTGATCCAACTTCGGTTGATTGTCATGACTTTCAGAGGAAAGGAGAAAACTGCGAAGATGAGCTTCGAGCGTAGGTTTCGCTTTGACGAATGAAGGAGATACGAGGTTACGATCTGTAGTTTGGGGTTGAAGCTCGACTACTAACGGATTGCGATTTGCATGTCGAAGACTTTGGCTCAGATCTTTGTAAATCATGAAATCGGAGGGTTTGGAGTTTGGTAGTGACGATGGTGCTTGAATCTGAGGATCTGGAAGTAATGTTGATGAGTTGTTGAAGATTTAGCATGGCGTTGGAGAAACCTGGAAAAACAGTTGAAGTTTGCGTTGGTAGATCCGTTGATGAAGATGAAGATTCGGAGAGATGCGAGTTTGTTGAAGTTGGATCTGGAATATTGTTTGTGATTTCGTGAGATTTTATGTTATAGATCGGAGTTCTTGTTGAAGGTTGGGTGATGATCCTTGAAGGTCTTGATGGATATACGAAGGATCTGGATGAAAAACGTGATGAAGTTGCTGGAAGTTTCTTGGCGATCTAGAAAGCATGGTTGAAGGTATGTGAAGATTTGTGTGGATGTTTGAATCGGTGACGAAAATCTGGAGATGATGTTGAGATGAGGTTCGGATGAGTTTACCGGAAAATGAAGATCGTGATGAAATTATGTGGTTGTGTTTTCTGGAAAATCTGATGAATATCGATGAAGATCTGGGAAATCAAGATGAAGATGATGAAGATCGTTCAGATCTAGAAAAATCTGATGAAGGTGTGATGAGTTTCTGGGAAAAAATGAAGAACACCATGAAGAACATGTGAGTTTCTGGGCAAAGTGTACGAAGGTGGTTGAAGACATGAAGGATCTGGGAAACAAAATGAAGAACATATGAAGGTTGATGAAGTCTGGAAAAACATGATGAACACCATGAAGTTTCCGGTGAACATATGAATTTTCCGATGATGATTTCCGGTGACGATTCGATCGTGTTTAATTTGTCCGGCGAGTGTTCCGGTGGTTTTTCTCGGGAAACTTGTCCGCAATTAATGAGGCTATGTATAGCCTGACAAGTGGCCTGCATGCAATTAATGGGCCTGCAAAATACTTGATTAATGGACAGATTAATATTAAAGCTGAATTAATTAACTGAACCAAAAATTAATAACAATTAACAAAAGCTGCAATGATGAATTAATAAAGAAATGCTGATTAACTAACATCAATTAATTAAAAGTCATTAAATCTAACTAATATACTAACTAACTAAAAACAAAACCAAACAATTAATAACAATTAATCAATTAAAAGCTCTAATCTAGATTAATAAAAATATAATAAAAAAAATTAAAAGAAATAATAAAATTCAATATATTCTAAAAACAATTAAAATTCTAGAAATATTATTAAAAATAGAAAAAACTAATTAATCTATTAAAACTAGATATAAAATTTAAAATAAGGAAATAAATCTAAAAAACTATTTAAAAACCTCTAGAAAAATAGAAATTAAATCTAGAAAAATAAATTGACGAACGATAAAATGCGAGAATGCGACAAAATAAACAGTAATAAAACCGGATACCGAAATACCACTGAAACCAAAAGCGTAGACTGAATCACCGGGCAGAGCACAAATTCCACAATAAAACTGCGTATCTGAAACGGTTTGAATCGTCTGAAACACGAGGAAAAAGGCTGTAATCCCGATTAAATCAATCCGGCTGCAAAAATGCACAGTATGCGGTATGCAGATGCAAATGCTGATTAAACGAAACATAAGCCAAATATAAGAAATGGTTGGTCAAATTTTAGGGTGCAACAACTGCCCCTATTCAAACGGATTGAACCTGAAGGGTTGAAAAGCGAACAGCTTTCAAACATTCAAAGGTAGAAGACGGTTGAATACCAAAGAACCCGGAAATTTGCCAACCGCAAAAACAGAACTGTAAACTCTGATATATTGGAACAAAGATCCCCGGAAGATAGCTGAACTGATCACAAAAGTACTCCGTTGGGGAAGAGAGGCTTAACCAAACAACTCTGGCAGGGAGAAAATGAGAGAAACTTAACCAAGCAACTCCGTTGGGTAACACATAATAAGATGAACTCGTTCATCAAAAGCTGCGCCATGGTCTGGATATCATTTTGGCTAAAGGTAACATTCACGTTGTCGGATTCTGGATACTCAACGAACAACAAAACCATAAACTGGAGATTTGTCGAAATCTGGATATTCAACGAGCAAAATCCGGAGCCTGAATGCTAAAAAACGACCGGAGTCTGGATATTCAACGGATAAATGGATTCACAAACTGGAAATTTGTCAGAATCTGGATACTCAATGACAAAAACCGGAGCCTGAATGCTCAACGCGACAATCAGAACATGGATGCTCAATGAAATGACGACTTCCGTGGGGATTTACCGGAGTCTGGATACTCGACGGATGAGGAAGACATTATAGATATACTCAACAAGATCTGGATATCATATGAGTTCAAAACAACACAACCAACCAACATCTGACGATGCTGCTGGGAAATAACATGAGTCGTGGTCTAAATACCACACGGGCTGAAGAAAATAATACCATCTGCTGTGATCTGGATATCACAAAGCATCAAATAAGATAACATGGTCTGAATACCAAAACCGTCCTTACCGGAGTCTGGATACCCAACGGATAAAGAGATAACACCGATTATCATGGTCTGGATACCATCAACACCTTTACCGGAGTCTGGATACTCCACGGATAAAGAAAAACGTCCATAAGCTTAACAAAGTCTGAACCTCCAACGGACTTTACCGGAGTCTGGATACTCGACGGAGGAAGCCGGAAACATACTCATCAGGGTCTGAATACCCAACTGCCTTTACCAGAGTCTGGATACTCGCTGGAGACAGCACAATAACACAAAAAATCTGTCATGGTCTGGATACCAATCAGGCAAAGATAACACATAACCTGCCATGGTCTGGATACCATAAGGGCAACAAAGATCAAACCTCCAGAGATATATCCGAGAACAAAGAGGCAACAACCTGACTTATGTTTCAAATGCATATGTTTGAAAATGGCGTCATGCTCCATACGAAATGGAAATGCTACGCGTTTAGGTAGATGTTATGCACGATGCAAAATGCAAAGGAATCGCTCCAGCAAAATAAATGTTGGAGAGAAAAAAGCCAACTCCACCGGGGATCCAATCAAAACCATCCTGAGGAAAACGCCCTGGATGGCACACCAGAATACGGCTCTTCTGGGAAACAAACGTCTCCGCTAGAGGAAACATGCCCACTCTACTGGGGAATTAACAACTCTGCAAGGGATAACCATCAACCACTGAAATTGAATCTCACTTCACCGAGGAAAACAACCTGGAACGGCCTCCTAAGATACCAAAATCCTTCTAGGGTATAAAATACTCTTCTGCACGAGACAACTTCACTGGGGAAGAATCAAAATCCAACCTGTCAGGGATACTCAGCTGGGGAATAATCTACCTCTGCTATAGATTGCTCCATGAGAAAATCGGAACCGACCTCTGCTTGGGGATTAAATTCATCAATATCAACCTCTAATTAGGGAATGAGTCAATAACCTAGACTCGGAGGGTAAAGGAGCCAAACACTTGGACTCTGTGGGAATACAGCATTACACTCGTCCCACTGCTGGGGAAATAAACCCAAATCCACTTTCCAGGGAAAACTTCAATCTTAACCCGTTGGGAACACACAATTAATCTGCCGAGGATGGCTATACTCTGCCGGGGATATCAATCTCGACCTGCTGAGGATAATCTTTATCCTGCTCTAATAAAGGACAAGTGCCATCTCAACTTGCTGCAATCTCAAATAGCTGAGGAGAACCAATCTTAACTGCACATCTCTGCTAAAGAAATCTTCCTGACTTAACAACCTCACCCCCTAAGGGAATACAGAACCAATCATGGAGAACTGAGATCATTCGAGCCTCGTGTCGGGGAACATGATAACATGAGTCATTGGGAATTAACGTGCCAGGTATATTTAGGCTTTTTCTAGTTTTAGGGATGGAAAAAAGTTTTATGGTGACAGGGATTTATTTCTGGTTACCAACAAAAATGGGTTTGAGGGAGAAAATACTAGACGAGAACTAGCATTCGAGGGTGGACTACCATACAAGAGCTGGTGGTACAAGGGTTAGGTTGTCAGACGAGAACTGACTTCTGGTTTGAGTATCAGACGGGAACTGATTTCTGGTTTGGATATCAGACGGGAACTGATTCCTGGTTTGCCAGACGAGAACAGGACTTTAAAACTGCATTAGCCAGACGAGAACTGGTTAAACAGTGGGTCGAGGAAAAGGTGATCAGACGGGAACTGGTTTAAAAGCTGACATGCACCAGACGAGAACTGGTGGTTAAGGAAAGGGTGACCAGGCGAGAACTGGTTAAAAGATGACAGGTACCAGACGAGGACTAGTATTCTAAGAAAGGTGGACCAGACGAGAACTGGTTACCGGTTTGCCAGATGAGAATTGGGCTTTGGAGGTTTTCCAGACGCGAACTGGGCTTTGGAAATGACTTTGGTTACACGGTAGGTCACAGGTTTAGGCTGTAGGATAACGACCCAATGACAGCAAGGCTTTTTCGGAAGGTTAAGGTTATTTTATAAGGGTAATGACACGATTCCTTGACACTCAACTCTTGTTGGGGAAATAAACTGCTTGAACAACTTACCCCAGTATAATTCAACTTGCCCCAATCTGATTCTTGGGAAAAATCATAAAGTAGCCTGCCATGAGACGACCTCGAGATTGCTTGCCCCAGAATCTGTATCACAGAAGGATTCATCCTTAGTTGACCAACTCTCAGCACGGTTGGTTTCAATATACTCTTGAAATGGCTTGCCCCTAAATGAGCGTTGAAGCGACTTAACCTGATCTGTTTGAACACTGTCAACTTACAGAAACTCTGGGTAGTTGCCCCTGATTAGGTCTCGAGATGATTCATCGCTGATCAACTGCTTCTTGAATAAATTATCCCATAATCAACCGACACTTCGGGACTTGTCCTTAGACTAACTAAATTCAAACTCACTAGATGTTAATGCCCCAGATCCACAGGACTTCAAAGTATACTCAATTCTAATTCAGACTGCTGAACGATATAGTCATGTTCGATTATTCCTTGTTGGAATTCCCTCCATGTCAACTACTGACCTACAATTAAAATTGGTTGTTCATGAATGGTAATTTTAATGCGGTGTTCATGCAGATTTTGAAAGGAATGTCACTTATCAAGTGTCGTGATAGTGAGTGACGAATGAACCAAAAGTCCAAACGTAGTGCTTGATTTGATTAGTGCAAGATACAACAAGGATATGATTAATAAATCATCTAGGAGTCAGGTTACTCAACCTTATCATAATGCGATTTCAGATTAAACCCTGCCTCAATTAGGTCTTTTAAGGGTTGTATCGTGGTCGGGTTCAAGGTTCGTGAAACAAAGGATATTAGGCTCAAAGTATGATTTGTACCCACCCCTTCTACATGATGATCTCCAATCCTACGTTCAGTTAACTTGGAACAAGCGCTTACCTCTCCAAAAGGTTTATTATGGTATGAGTGATAGTTACAGAACTCACAAGGTTTCCGGAGTGACAGTTACTCCTCTTCGTCTTCGGTGTCTATATCCACACGACTTTGCCCTTGTTTGAGGATTTTTCTTTTGAGATCCTTTTCATTTTATTCTTTTGATTCCCTAATTTTTTCCTGGACTGACTCTTTTGAGTTCTCGTCGATTTTGAAGTCCAGCGGGAGGCCCTGATTTTTGCCTAAGTATTTGCTTTCCAACTTTTCTTTTCTTTTTACTTAGTGGGCTTTCTTTTTTCCTTTTTTTTTGAAACAAGTCGTGTGACACTGGCTGTCTTGATTTATCCGAAGGGATTATAACTGTCTCACTCCTGACTAGTGATATTTAACCATTGCGGCTGATGAGGTACGACCTTTTGAGAGGGATAAGATGTGATTGATCCTTGAAAGGAAACACTCCTCTATAAGATTTGAATGCTCGGTCAAGCTAACTGACAACTACCCTACCCCGGGTTAAGATTTGAGGGTTGAAAAGTCCAAAAGAAACTCCTACTTCTCGGCTCGAAGTGGTTAACTAGGGATTAACTCCTTATATCTCCAGTGTTTAGGGGATTTGAAACAATGCATGTACATCATCAACAGGGTTTTATCCGAAAGCATACGATCATCAGTTATGGGTATTCAGTTTCGTCTTCCTCCCTCCTTGCTAATCAATAGTGATAAAGTGGAGTGGATAAAGATGCATGTGTATGTGTTGTGCAATAAGTGAGCGAAAGCGACATAATTAATTCAGAAAAATGCAAAGTCACTTCATTAATATTACCATTCAAAACACAAATTTAACAGCAAGTAGCAACTAACAGAAAAGAAACTACAAATGCAAATGATAAAAAGTCTGAGGACTGCCAATGCTGAGGACGTCTGCATGTCTGGACCGTTGGCTTCTGGAAATAAACTCTGAATCAGCGAGCTTAGACAGCTGAGAGGTTGACATGAACAACCAAAACTCCTTCTGGAAAGGAAATGCACCCTTCGTCGATCAACTGCTGCACTTTTGCTTGAAAAGCTTTGCAATATTCGGTTGAATGACCTATAGATTTGCCATGATATCAACACTGCTCATGGGGATTGTACCCAGGAGGGTAAGGTTCTGGCACTGGCTTAAGAGCTTTAGGTTCCACCAAAGAATTCTGAATCAAATGTGGAAAAAGATGGCGATACGGTACAAGAACTAGATGAAAAGGAGCATTCCTTTGTTCCAAATTATTACGAGGTCTGTTCTGATTCTGACGCTGATTCTGATAACCTCGGCCACGGGCTCGGTGATTTACATGAGGAGTGACCCAAAGTTTCTGATGTGGTGCCCTAGGCACAGTTGTCTGTCCAGAATAACGAGACACAGAAGATACTGACCGCTGAGAAGATGAAGAACCAAAAGATTTCACTGATTCATCTTGAGAATACCCAACACCTGTCATGACTGCATTAACCACAGTTTCTTCTTCAGTTTGGGAGCCACAGAGATATTTAGTTTCACCAGCCTGACCGCTTGAAACACCCTGATTTCTTCCAGTTTGAAAACTACAAAGAGATTCAGTTTCACTAGCCTGACCGCTTGAGACATCCTGAATTCTTCCAGTTTTTACGCCATACTCAATACATTCTCATGCTCTTACCAATTTAGAAAAATTTGGTGCAATCCCAAGCATTCTTTCGAAGTACGGGCTCTTCAAGGAGTTTATAAACATGTCTATTAACTCTCGGTTTAGAAGCGGTGGTTGCACTCTGAAAGCAAATTCTCTACATCTCTGAACATATTTCCTGAAAGGTTCATTGTTCTCTTGAGATAACTCTTGCAACTGCATGCGACTGGAAGTCATGTCCAGATTATACTTGTACTGCTTCATGAAAGCCTTGGCTAAATCCACCCATGATCTGATATGATTACCCTCTAACTGCATATACCAACTCAGAGATGCTCCAATCAGGCTATCCTGAAAACAGTGAATCATCAACTTGTCTTCGTGCACAAACAAAGTCATTCTTCTTCAGAACATCACCAAATGTTGCTTCGGGCAACTATCCCCTTTGTATTTTTCAAACCTCGATGCTCTGAAATTCAGAGGTAACACTAGGCTAGAAACCAGACACATATCTGAAGCATTGAGACTAACAACATCTTTGACTTCCAAGGCTTTGGATCTTTCGTCCAACGCGTGAAGCGTTTTAGCATACTCAAGAGCTCTTGGGTCTTTAATCTTCGCCATCGGAACCTCTCTTCAGGAAATCAACACAGAGGACACAGCATCATGATAATCTGAGGTATCAAGAAAAGAAGAACGTTCACTTCGAACAACAAACTGTTCATGTAGATCCTAGTCTTCAACAGAAAGCTGCACAGACTGAGCTTCAGTTATGTTGTTCACTTGCGGAAAATCTTCATCGAGCAAAGAACCATACAGAGGATTGGTTGTCACAGTAAAACCTGACAAGGTATCAACATTCCGGAGGTCGTTCCTTGACATAGCTATCAACAATTTTCAACTGACTACACTGCTTGACACTGCTTGATTCTGCTTGATTCTATTTCAACCCCTTGGTCTTCTTCTAACAATCAACATTTGCTCAGAACGGTCACCGGAGAATCACCTTCTGAAGCAAAACAAAGGCTGGATAAGAGCTCTGGCTAGCTGAAGAAATGATATGAAAAATGATGCAAAGATGCTTATGCAAATGCAATGAAAGATGCAACAAACACGGGATCACGCCCCTCACAAAGCTCTGAATACTGTTGTGCTGCTGACTGAGTAAGTTCGCTCTGAAGAGAAAACCAAAATACCGGGTTGGCTGGAAGTCAAGTTTCCTGCAAAAACCCCGTCACTCACGGGTATGGACCTAAATTGACAAGGTACGACATCCTATGCGTTCGTCAGTGTCACAGACTTTCAAAGAATGATGATACATTCACCATTTCTGGTTTGGCATCATAATCTCTTGAAGAGACCTCACTTAGATGACTCACAAATGATCGGTTCCCGGAGTCGACAATTCTCAAATCCAAAATCCCAACCGATCCTAAGGATCTGAAGGAAAGTCATCAAAGAAAATCTCTTATGAGTGTGAATTTCATGGGGAACTGTATCTGCTAAGCAACTAGGCCCCTCACTAGTCTCCACTACTAATGCTAGGTGTGTTCTCAAGCCTGGCTTTTGGCTTATCTCTCAGAGGAACAACCACCCAACAGCTCAACAGCAACAGATAAAAATATAGTGCGGAAAATATAAATACAGTAATATACAAAATACAACACACAAAATACACACCCAAAAACCAAAACAGACAAGCGATAGGATTGACTCACATAGGGGATATTCCAATCCCCAGCAGAGTCGCCAGCTATCGCAACTGCGAAAAACAACCGGCGGAAAAAACAGAAGAGTTGCCACTTTAGTTATTTATCCTAAAGAGAGGGAAAGGAAACGATCGCAAAAACCTAAAGAGAAAGGGAAAGACAAGGTCATCGCAACCATGTCTGGATTCGGGAGTCGGTTACGCAAGGGGAAGGTATTAGCATCCCTCACATCCGTCGTACTCGACGGGATCCACGCTTGGGTTGTCTAGCCTATGGGTGAAAAACAAATCTATCTATGGCTGCTAAAGCTAAACAGAAAGAACTGACTCGATAGAGCATCGTCGCTCTATGCCTACGTATTCCCTCATGCAATGGGAAAGTCAGAGTCAACGTAGTTTAGGGAACTATGGGGGGAGATTGCTTGCCAAGACGTCGCGTCTTGTGCTTACGTATTCTCATCTGGCATGAGAAATCAGAGCAAAATGTAGTTCATGCTAACTACGGGTCGAAAGGGTGTTCTCGATCACACGGGGGTGAGAGAAAAGGTTGACGATACTAGCGTGCGCATTCTAGCAGTTAGGTGTATTGCTGCTCGACCATTGGAGACTTAGGCGTTACCTGTTTGCGGTAGAACGAACGTAATATGTCGGGGTTTAAAGGTACGGGAACCTACAGGTTCTAGAACTACGGTCTGGTATCGATTGCACTAGGGCAAGAGAAGGGAAAGATTAGTCGTCAGCGGGAAAGCCTCGATCGCACGGAAGCGAGAGAACAAAGAAGTTAGTTGTTAGTGTTCTCGCTAGGATATCGCATCCTATACCTACATATTCTCGTCTGGTATGAGAAATTAGAGCAGCTGTAGTTCAGCCAACTACAGGAAAGGGGGAAAAGTGCTCGCTAGGATTATCGCAATCCTATGCCTATGTACTCTCAACAGATATGAGAGATCCGAGACGTCGTATTTCAAGGTGCTGTCAAATTAGGTCATGATACTACCTAGAATCTCGTCTGAGATAACTCAGGAGTCATAACAGGTTTTCTGATATTTAGCCTGAGATATATCAGGTATCATAACCGAAAAACAAACCTAGCCTTTTTGATGTCATACGATCAATGTCATGACATTCAGTCTGACATTCAGTATGACATTCAGCTTTCATTAACTCTTAGCTTTCCAACTTGCCCTGCTGAACATTTCTGCAGAATCATCTTCATGACAGTAGAAACACATGTTGTATAGTTCCCTAAAAAGTATCAAGATCCTTTTTATGAACACACATTAAATCTGCACTTTGTTCCTAATGATTCTTTTTGGCCTGTACATACTAATGAGGAATATCCAACAGTACCAAAACACTTTTGTCAAGAGATATAACATAGCAACCCCTGATGTACCAAACATGATGTCATACGATCAATGTCATGACATTCAGGACAGCAGTTCTGTCATCAACTCCTTCTGCATCCATGACAGCAGCTCATCCATGACAGCAATTTTGTCATCTGCTCTTGTTAGCTCCTGCTGCACATAGCTCCTGCTGCACCAGATGTCAACATATGACATCAATTCTGTTATCAGCTCCTGCTAGCTCCTGCTGCACCACTACTCCTGCTGTTTCTCAAACATGACAGCAGTTCTGTCATGACAGCAGTTTTGTCATGACAGCAGATGGATGTCACAACATTCAGCATGACATTCACATTAAAACACTCCACAGTAGTTCTTTCACCAGCTCTTGCTTGCTCCTTTAGCGATGTCATAACTATGGTAATGACATCCTGCTTAACATTAGTGCAGAGTCATGTTTTACCAAAATTTAGCCAATCATAGAACCATGGAACTAACAAAGTGAATTAATTCGGTTTGTGATTCACGTTGCACTAAAGACTATGACATAGGAGAGAATGCGTCGCGTATCGCCCCCAAACGGGATGTACACTAAACACTCTAGACAAGCGAGAGGAGACCCCTCACTCATCATTCCCCATATAGCTTAAGGCTCGTAGCACACAATGTTCATCGCATTTATTAGATGAGTTAGGATTGTTTTGAGATGAGAAGAGAGACGCACAGAAGGTCTAAGGGAAACTCGGCCCTAGCGTTGTCATGCAAAATGGTCCTAAGGTTAGGATTAAAAAGGGGGAACAACTACCATAATGTTAGCATGCTTGGATTGAACACCTAATGTCTCTCCTACTCCCATCCTAAACGGAGGGACTAGGAACTCTATGGGGATCATGGCAAAAAACACAAGAAAGCACTAGATAAATTCAATCACAAGTAAGAGATGCAAACATGGAATGCAACACACAAGCAAAGGGAGGAATAAAGTATGGGGTAAACACCACCACAAGCATATCTCGACCTTTATTAATGCTAGAAATAAATATGTAAAACACAAGAGGAAATGAAAATGCAAGAGCATCATCACTATGAACAACAACACACAAGTGTGCATCCAAGTGGAAAACAAACAAGTCGACGAAGTCTCGATTAAACAACCAAAACAGCGACAAAATGTCCAGAACATTTCACTTCTAATGCATCATATTGAACTATGATGATTCGATGCGAAACGTTACTCAAATATGCAAGAAAATCAGCAAAACAGAACCACTGGCACAGTGTTAATCGGTTAACCATATGCGTTAACCGATTAACCACTTAAAAAAGGCTGAAAATCTAGAAATTTGCACATGTTAATCTAGAAATTTGCACATGTTAATCTAGAATATTTGAAATGGTTAATCGGTTAACCATATATGTTAACCGATTAACACTGTGCCAACAGCAAAAAAACAACAACAAATCAGCATTTTCAACAAATAAGCACTTATCTAATCAACTGGATGATCGCATAATCACTTAATCACGAAATTAAACCAGCAAATCATGATTCAAACAGCATATGAACAAATTAACACAAACAAATCATGGATCAAACGGATCAAATTAACCAAAACTCAATCAAATATGAAAATCCACATGATTATGCAAATAAGCTACAAACAGATTCGAATTCAACCTTCAAAGCGGAGATTTGCTCCGGTTAGTGTTGATTCAATTGGAATTGAACAAATCTGATGCTAGAAGTTCGGAATACTTCAAGATCCACACCAATTCTTGTAGTAGCAATGAAGATCCTTCAAGATTAAACCAAATCAAGCCAAATAATCACTTCCAAATTCAAATCCAACTTTGCACAAAAATTGGATGAAGAAATTGATTCAATGAAGATGATGGATGGAGGTTTGAGCTCAAGAATTCATTGATTCCATGGAAGATTCAAAGAATTCAATGGAAAAGAGCTTTGGTAAAGGTTTTGGAAGATGAACAAGTGGAGAGAATTTGAGAGAGAATGAGATCAATTCTAAAAATGAGTGAATTATGAGTGATTAGATGTGTATGGTTTGGAGTGGATCACTTAAATATCACTTAGGCTTGGACCCAAATGAAAGGTCTGGAAAATGGTTGGGAAAATTTGGTTTGGAATGAGGAATGGGCATTTGGAGGGAAAATGAAATCAACCAAATTTCAAATAGGTTCTAGATCCTTCCCAAAGTGAAAATCAAGTTTGCACATGACCAAAATTGGACCCCAAAGTGACTTGGATTGAAAATTCACGTTCAGAGGCAAAATCTGCACTAGTTAATCGATTAACCATATAGGTTAATCGGTTAACACCTTTAAAAATCCCAATTTGCCCTAATTTTGCCTTGGTTAATCGATTAACCATATGTTTTTAATCGATTAACACCTTCAGAATTTGAATTTTGGCGCCTTTTGGAGGGAAATCTGCCTGTTTGTCCGTTTCTTGCTGTTTTGAGCTCTGTTAAGCTTCTGAATCTCGTTCTTGAATGTTGCAACTGTAAGAACGCTTGATATGAGCCTGGGTGCTGCTTTATGAAGTTATCCTACAAAATAAAATTGGTCGCCCGACCGCTGGGCAAAATAAATGTCAGAGACTCTAATGCTCGCTGTTCAGGTTCATGCACTGAGATGAAAACTTAGCCACGGGAAAACCTTGATCCACTGTCTCAAGAACGAATGTTATGCCATGCAGAAATGCAAAAATGCGAAAAGAAACGTAAGCTAAGTGCAAAAAACGGAAAGACAAATTTTGGGGTGCAACATGAGTGTGTTCTAAAATGACAAGAAAATGTGAAAGTGAATTTTATTTTTTGAATTCAGATATAGGCAACACTTGTGAAGAGTTGCAGTAAGCCGTTTCTTTTTGAATTCTTAAATATGCAACAGTTGTGAAGTATTGCAGTAGATAAATTGTTTTTTTTTAATTCGAAAATAAGCAACACTTCATGAAGTGTTAAAGAATGCATTCAGAAATAGGCAACAATTCTGAACTATTTCAGTAGGCGAAAAGTTGCAATAGTGAGCAAAAAATGTTGCTGAAGTTTGTGTTTTATCAAGGGTCACAATCTTGTGAAACAATACTACTAGGCGTATAAATTCATAATTCCAAATTCATAAAAATAAATAATAAAAATACACCTTCACTGTCGCTACTGCGAAAATCGGCGCCGGCTGAACAGAAGAGTCGCCACCGTGCGTTATTTATCCCAAAAGAGGGAAAGGAAACGCTCGAAGTAAACCTACCGCAAAGACGGGAAAGGAATGGTCATCGCAACCAAATCCTGGATTCGGGAGTCGATTACGCAAGGGGAAGGTATTAACACCCCTCACGTCCGTCGTACTCGACGGGATCCACGCTTGTTTTCTAGTACGGATTGTTATTCTATCTACTCTAGGGGTCAAGGGTTAAAAGAAAAGAAAATGACTCGACAAAGTATCGCACTTTATGCCTACGTATTCTCGTCTCGAACGAGAAATCAGAGTCAACGTAGTTCGCCTACCTACGGGAAAGGAGGGGAAGGTTGCTCGCTAGGATACATCATCATATGCCTACGTACTTTCATACAGCATGAAAGATCAGAGCAAACGTAGTTCGGGCTACGGAAGACACAGATTTGTCTGTTTATCTTTTATCCTTCTGAAAAGGTTTTCTCCTGATTACGGGTCCAAGCGGACAAAAAAATGACACTTTGATGTTCGTTTTCAGTCTTTTACGCAAGAACTGTTTTTTATGATGTTTGCAATCTCTGACGCACTAGAGACTATGACTTGAGAGTGACTACGTCGCGTGTCACCCAAAGGGTACCACACTAAGCAGCCAGACTACTGGAAAGAAACTCTCCAGCAACCCTTTCTCAAATAGCTTAAGGCTCGTAGCGTACGACATCGATTAACCTTATTATTGTGTTTTTTTGAGTTGTTTTAAGATAAGCAGAGAAACGACACTCTAAAATCCTACAGTTGAAATGGGAATCAAAACTATCCTAATGTTGTCATGCATGGGTTAACACGTAATGTCTGTCATATTTCTCTCTTGCACAGAGAAAAACAGAGATCCTAGGGGATAAACGGAAAAGAACAGCATATACAGTAAATAGTAAAATGCATGAGATGTAGCAATACAAGCGAGGCAAGGGAGTCCCACTCAACCTCGAACCTCGGAAAGCAATAGGCAAAGCGAAACAGCTTCACTTCAATCCTAAGGGGCAAGCTGAACAAGCCAACAAACAATACAGAAAAAGAAATAAAATCCCACACCAGCTCTGACAGCAATACCAGCTCCTACAATAGGTAGTTCAAACAGCACCAGCTCTGACAGCTACAGCTCAAACAGCAACAAAAGGTTGACAGTAATAACTTCAAGTAAGGTCCCATCTTCACTCTTCAATGATCCCCAAGCTTTAGATAAGCTCCGGTCTCCAAAAGTCTCCAAGCTCTGGCAAGCACTGAACCCCAACAAATAAACAGCTTCAAACAGCAGCAAAACCCTAACTTCAACAGATATCCAGCCTTGACAGGTACAGGCTTTATCTTCACCAATCTTCAATAAAATTCTTATCTTCAATGGACTTACTATCTCCAATGCAGACGCTCCAGACGAGAATCACTTAACAGATTAAGTTGAAATGCTAAACAGCTTATTGACAACCAAAGGAAGCCTATAAGTGTTTAACATTATAAGAGAAAGGGTCCCTCAAAGTTCTACTTCCAAAATAAGCCACTTATCCCTCCAAAGAAGGGATGTGAATACCTTAGAAGGACTTTATGTCATAGGGAGGAATAGAAGCACAATATGCTTTCTACGCTTGCAAGAAGAAATCATTCTAATCTAAGGCTCTCCCTATTTCTCCTATCTCCTAAGTCTTCACAAACCATCTTCCCTGAAAGGAAACTCCATGCATAAATCTCTATCCCTTGTTTTTAATCATCATCCAAGGTCTTCATTAGCTCCAACAAGCAAAACCCAAGCCCCAAGCCCAATTGAAATGCCCAAAACCCAACAAACAAAGCAACATCCCAAGTGGGAAACACACCAATATCAACCAAATTGCAAAAATCAAGTAAAAATAGTAAAAATCACTATAAAATCCTAATTAAATTTCTAAGGGAGCTTAACTATATACCCTATACCCCATATAAACCCCAAGACCTAAATCAATTATTAAACGCCAAAACTATGCCCTAAATTGCACCTAATTGTTGTGAAACCCTAATTCTGATACCTCTCCTATCTACCTCTCAAATTAATCTAAATTTTAGTCACAAAAAAAATGAAAAAATTCCTAAGGGTACATGCTTCCCTAATCTAATCAACCTCACAAGAATCAATCAAAAATCATGCACCAATCTCTCATACTAAATTCAGAGAAAAGCAATATCAAACAAATGCAAAATAAAAGCAATAATATTGTAAAATATACCAAAAATATAAAATGCATGAAATTAATATTTTTATTGTTTTATTAAATTCTAGAAACCCTAAGGAAAATAATGAAAAAATCCTCACCCTAAAATGTTCTTTTTTCAATTTATTGTGAATTTTTTATTAACCTATATGCAAACATGAAATAAAATGAAAATCAGCTAAAAAAGAGAAACAGGCGTGGTGAATAGAAAATATATCTAGTTCATACATGAATTGGGCTCAGGGAGGGGGTGCCAATATCAGGCGCGCTAAGCCCATTACTTATTCAGAAAATCAATGGAAAAAAATCAAGGAAAAAGGAAAAAACACGGTGGCAAATAGCAAGACTTTGCCTTGTTATTTCTCTGGGCCTTCAACTTGCGGGTGTGGTTAGCAATCCTGTCTAGGCCCAAACGAAAAAAAAAACCACACTGAGAGGGGGTGTCAAGGGGAAAACGGTGGTACGCTTAGCAGGGGAACAACGGTCCTAAGGCCCAAATCCAACATCACCCAAACTTCAGTACACAAAACCTAACTCCATCTCCCTTTCCCCTCCTACTGTTCACTCCTTCCCCAAAACCCTAACGGTGCTTCACCCTCCCCAACATCTCTCTGATCCCACCAAACGCCTACCCAGACTCCACACAAACTATGCCGTCAACCTATCAGTTCAGACCCTAGTTCCTCTAACCTAATCTTGCTCAACGAACTAACAATCCACATAACCTAGTTTTCAGCTAACAACATACATTAACAAGTTTAATCAGTTCATAGCGAGAACCTGGAGAAGTGATGAAGAAGACGAGTTCTGGAGAACGATGAGGATGGCGAGGTTCCAGATGCGCGAAGATCTGCAAATCTTGGAGCTGGACGAGGAAGATCTGCGACTTTGATGGACATTGCTGAAGATCTTCGTCGAAGATTTCAAGACCTGCGAAGATCTTAACAAGAACTGAAGTTTGGAGTAATCTTGAGGAGTTTTTGGGCGAAGACTATTGAAGGTTGATGGAGTTCTTGGCGTTGAAGGTGTTCTAGAAAGCACAGATGAACAAAGTAGTGGATGAACGATGATGATGTTCTTGGCGTTCCGGGAAAAAAAAGATGAACTGGATGAATCTTGATGAAGATTCCGACGAGGAGGAGTTTTCCGGCGACAATTGATGGAGGCTGATCGTTGAGGGTGATGAAGTTTGGATGAACTTCTTAGTGATTTGCAGTTTCCGGTGTGCTTGAGGATTCCGGCGACAGTTGCGGTGGCGGAAGGCGTCTCCGGCAACGGTTAGGGCGTCTCTGGCGGCGGCTGCATGGCCGGCGGTGGGGGTCGGTTAGTGGATTACAGCTGGCTTGAGGGAGGAGGAGAGAAGGACGTGTGGCAGTGGGGAGATGTCAGAGAAGGACACGTGGGAATGAGAGAGTTGAGCTGACAACTCCTGAGAGAGTCAAATAAGTGAGGTGGAAGAAGAGAGGGAGACACGCGTGGGACCCCTTATATAGTGACACATGGCATATTTCTGGACTTTGACTGGCTTGGGCCCACGAAAATTGGACAGCTGGCCCATTAAACTTAACACTCTGATTAAAACTTGATTAAATGCTAATTAGACTAAGACTTGAATTAATACTAAAGACTCTCTAATAACTATCTAATTAAAGCCTAATTAAAAACTAAACGAAATTAATTGCAAAAACCCTAATCAGAACTTCTAATTAAACCTAATTAAAAAGCAAAATTAAACTCTAATTACCCTATTAAAAAAAACAGAAAAAGATTTATTTAATATCTAAAAAAAAACTATCTAAATCCTATATTAAATCTATAAAATCAATTAAAATTCTAT
Source organism: Lathyrus sativus (assembly GCA_963859935.3). Lineage (NCBI taxonomy): Eukaryota > Viridiplantae > Streptophyta > Magnoliopsida > Fabales > Fabaceae > Lathyrus > Lathyrus sativus. Next base: position 71,766 of record CAWUDS030002251.1, on the reverse strand, counting down.
TAAAATCTAGAAAAATAATAAACCTATTAAATTCTATATCAAAAATCTTTTATCACTAAAATCTCACATTATTATACCCTCCCTGTTTTAAAACTATATCAAAAAACTATTTAAAAAATCTAAAAAGACTATTTAATTCTATTAAAAAACTATTCTACTCTATTTAATAATAAAACTAATATCTAATATGCTAAAGATCTATTAAAACTATTAAAAAAAGGGAATATCCAATTAAAAACTCTAGAAACATCTATCTAATTCTAGAAGAAAATATCTATATAAAAAAATCTATTAAATTCTATTAAAAAAAAAATTAACCTATTTAATATCTAAAAAAATCAAGTGAATCTATTAAAAAATCTATTAAAATGCATTAAAAATCTAGAAAATAAAAGAGAAAATTCTAAAAAACCAGGAAGCCAATTAAATCGATTAGAGAACAATTACGCAACCATACGAAATAGACGGTAAAAGCCGGACACCGAAATGTCCTTAAAACAACAGCGCCATTTGGAAATACCAGGACGAGCACAAATTCTCAAAATACACTTATTCGAACCGGCCTGAACTGCCTGAAACGCCAAGGGCTGTAATCCCGATAAAGTCAATCTGACTGAGAAAATGCAATGCATGCAGTATGCGAATGCGAATGCAAAATGCGTCGAAACATAAACCGGTTGGTCAAATTTTGGGGTGCAACAGCTGCCCCTATACAAACGGCTTGGACCCGACTGGGTGAAGAGCGAACTGCCTTCAAACATTCGAGGTACAAGACGGTTGAATACTAAAGAAACCCTGAAATTTTCCAACCGTGGAGATAAACTGTAAGATTGCTTGAGAAGCAACGTCCACTGAACTGAATCTAGTTGTTACGGAAACAACATGTCAATTATCTAATACAATTTTGATTTCAACCTCAACCACCTGCTTGACGCCACAGGTATAGAACTATCTTCGCAAAAACACCTCCGTCCACCATTGGTCTAACCTCATCAACACCAGAAGAGAAATCAATTCGTCAACACGAGTAGGGATTCTGTCGTCAAAGGAGTAACCTTGTCCCTGCTAGGACCCTCATTTCGCCAATACGAATGAAGATATCTGCTGGGGATAAATGGTCCCTGAAGAGTAATCAATCTTATCCACGTCAGGACTCCACATTACGGAAAACTCCCGGCGCTTTCGCTGGGGAAACATTTCTGTTTAATTACAGGGAACTCATCTGCCTATCCCTACAGGCACATCATCTGTCTAACCATAGGAAACCCCATCCGCCCACTTCATACGGGAAAAGTCATCTGCCTGATTACAGGAAAATCCATCCGCCTGCTTCATACGGGAAAATTATCTGAATACCGTTTCTCTGCCTACCTCTGCGGTAGCCAACTCCGTTGGTCCCAACCCAAAAACGGCTTTTAGGAGGACTCTACTGGGGATAGTAACACGAGGAAATCACGGCGACTTCCTTGGGGAAAATACTTTTGTCAAATATCGAAACACAACTCACATACTCTATCTATCAAGGGAGAATCATCTATCGGGATACCGGAAAGTTCATCCGCCTGTTTCATACGGAAAAATCATAACACATCTGCCTGATACATACAGGAAAGTTCTTCCGCCTGATTCTTACGGGAAAATCATAACACAGCTGCCTGATACATACAGGAAAGTTCTTCCGCCTGATTCTTACGGGAAAATTATAACACAACTGCCTGATACTTACAGGAAAGTTCTTCCACCTGATTCTTACGGGAAAATCATAACACATCTGCCTGATACTTACAGGAAAGTTCTTCCGCCTGATTCTTACGGGAAAATCATAACACATCTGCCTGATACTCACAAGAAAGTTCTTCCACCTGATTCTTACGGGAAAATCATAACACATCTGCCTGATACTTACAGGAAAGTTCTTCCGCCTGACTCTTACGGGAAAATCATAACACATCTGCCTGATACATACAGGAAAGTTCTTCCGCCTGATTCTTACGGGAAAATTATAACACAACTGCCTGATACTTACAGGAAAGTTCTTCCGCCTGATTCTTACGGGAAAATCATAACATTGGATACAGCTTTCTAGCCTGTTCGCGGTAGTAACTAACTCCACTGGGGATATTCTGAAAATAACTGCCCGACACCCGTTTCGACAACAAGTGGCCTCTTCTGAAATTCTAATTCAGGAAACCCTGAAATGCTGCCGAAACAGCAAACCTGAGGAAGAACCCTCCGCTGGTCGGATAAGAGAAACCTCAGCCAGTAACTCTGTGGGAAATGATAACAAGAATTGTGTCATCATACGTCTCACGGCGAGACCTCGAATATCTGGAAATATATCTGAGATAGAACCCCATACTCCTGCTGAGAAACACGCCTGAAAGCAAAAGGTTAACCAACCTGATTTATGTTTCAAAAATGCGTATGTTTGAGAATGGCGCAATGCTCCATACGGCATGGAAATGCTACGCGTTTTTTGGGTAGATGCAAACATGATAATGTATGCAAATGCAAATGCATGTTCGAGCTGCTGGGGAACTCTGACAAGCTTGCTTCAACACGGCTATTGAGGATGAATACCACCCTGTTGGGGACGAACGGATATCGCGAAGTATTCTGGCAAAATAAATGCCGAAAATACAACCAACTCTGCCGGGGAGATATTACACATCGATTTCCACTGGGAGGAAAGAATAACACCTTCTAGGAAGACTAACTCAACTAGGGGAGAAGCAACCCTTCTGGGAGACAACTGTATGGGTACAATTTACGAACTCAGGACTACCACTCCGTTGGGGATAATCATCCTGACGAAGGCATGATGACCCGCGGGGAGAAAGAAAACCATCCTCGGCGGGGATAATCCTTCTGAACTTACTATCCTGGTTATGCGCCATGGAAATCCTCCCAGCTGGGGATTGAACATGCACCTCTTCGACTCTCTGGGGAGTATAACCTTTGCTTGGGACACTGATCTTGTCTTGCTGGGGATATCCTGTGGACACTTTCCATGAGGATACTCTTCTGGGGAAACTAATCCCTCTTTCGGTAAGGGATAACATCATCTCAACTTCTAGGGGTGAGGCGCGACCTGCATGGGGATTAGCGTCAAACAAAGTCAAGTCTTTCATCACGAGCCTCCGGCTGGGGCCACACTTTCTGATTGTTCGCTTCAAGGGCGAGAACCCTGCAAAACACAAACGAGACAAGACAAATCTATACAACCAAATCTATTCGGGTTAGTATCCGTGACATTACTTCAGTCAATTCGAAGTTTTAGCAATTATTGGCAAGGGCCAGCAAAGTTATACACATGCACGTTCATCGAAACATTAGCGTTTTCCACATACAAAACAGTAAAGCACAAACATCAAATACTGAATAACATGTTTTATTAATAACAGGCCTCTGAATAGGCAAAGTTTTGTACACTGGATGCAACTCCTGAAAAGAGGAAGTTACACACACACACCTACATACTTGCACAGAAAGCATAAAGATATAAATGCAGATCGAATTTGTACACATGTCGGCAACATGGTACAAACAAACATCCTGAGCTGATCCTCCTATGACTCGCCTGACTCTGGCGCTTTCCCGGTATTCAATTTTCGGAAGAGATCGTGTCGAATAAACGAACCCTCAGGTGCTCCCCAAACCACTAAGCAATGTTGTATCAGATCCGGCCCGCAGTCATTTGCTTTTTCAATCCCTAACTTTTGCGTGAACCGCCCTTTGCGGGTTTTCAATTCACCGGGATATCCTTTTTTGCGGAAGTCGCCCAATGCAGGTTTTCGACTTCGCGGGTGTACATCTTTTCAATTTTATCCCTAACTTTTGCCTGAACCTTTTGTTCATTTTTTACGGTTCGCCAGGATGCCCCATTTTTGCCTGGACTCTCTTTTTACTGTCCAGCGGGTCACTTTCAAGCAAAGTATTTTTTAACTGCGTCCGAACTCACAGGCGACGTAAAGTCTTCACCATCCATGGTAGATAGTAGCAAGGCTCCTCCAGAGAAGACTTTTCTGACAACATAGGGCCCTTCGTAATTAGGGGTCCACTTGCCCTTGTGATCTGTTTATGGCGGGAGAATCCTCTTCAGCACAAGGTCGCCCGTCTGAAAGCTTCGCGGGCATATCTTCTTATCATATGCTTTCTTCATCCGGCTCTGGTACAACCGACCGTATGCGAGAGAAGCTAGCCTCTTCTCATCCATTAAACTGAGCTGATTCAGTCTATCTTTAACCCATTCTGCCTCGTCAAGTTGGACATCTCGTAGAACCCTCAAGGAAGGAATCTCAACCTCCAACGGTAATACTGCCTCCATTCCGTATACCAATGAAAAAGGGGTTGCCCCGGTTGATGTGCGTACCGTCGTACGATAACCGTGCAAAGCGAAAGGTAGCATCTCGTGCCAGTCCTTACTTGTCACAACCATCTTCTTAACAATCTTCTTTATGTTTTTATTGGCCGCTTCGACAGCGCCGTTCATCTTGGGTCGGTAAGGAGAAGAGTTGTGATGTTCAATCTTAAAATTCTGGCACAGCTCTTTCATCATCTTGTTATTCAATTTCGAACCGTTGTCGGTGATAATCCGCTCAGGGATTCCATATCTGCAGATAATATCTCGTTTGATAAATCTGGCGACCACTTGTTTGGTGACATTGGCATATGATGCTGCTTCCACCCATTTGGTGAAGTAATCAATTGCCACCAAGATGAACCGGTGTTCGTTGGATGTCGTAGGCTCAATCTTCCCGATCATATCAATTCCCCACATCGAGAACGGCCACGGCGATGACATCACATTCAGAGGACTTGGGGGTACATGGACCTTGTCCGCATAAATTTGGCATTTATGACACCTCTTTGCAAACTTGAAACAGTCTGTTTCCATAGTTAGCCAGTAATAACCTGCCCGCATCAATTTTCTCGTCATAGCATGCCCACCAGCATGCGTACCAAATGTACCATCATGTATCTCTTCCATGAGCAACTCTGCTTCCTTCTCGTCTACACAGCGTAGCAACACCAAGTCGTGGTTTCTTTTGTATAGGACACAGTCCGGGTTCAAATAGAAATTGCCAGCCAATCTCCTGAGAGTCTTCTGATCTCGACTGGATGCCCCAGCCGGATACTCCTTGTTCTTCAGGAAATTCTGGATCTCAAAGTACCAGGGTTTACCATTGGGAGCCTCGTCGATGGCAAATATGAAGGCAGGCCTATCGAGCCGAGAGATAACAATCCGGGGAGCCTCGTTCCAGAAGTTAACTTTATACATTGAAGACAATGTCGCCAGAGCGTCAGCCATTTGATTTTCTGCTCGCGGCACATGATGCAATTCCACCTTGTCAAAGAAAGGCAACAATCTCCTTGCATAATTCATATATGGTATCAAATTGGGTTGACGTGTCTCCCATTCTCCTTTAATCGGATTCACCACTAAGGCCGAGTCTCCATATACATCCAGATTTTTGATTCGCAAATCAATAGCTTCTTCCAGACCCATGATACAAGCCTCATATTCAGCCTCATTATTGGTAACGGGAAAAGTCAATCGAGCAGTAAAGGGGATGTGCGACCCCTGAGGAGTGGTGATAATTGCACCTATTCCGCTACCATAGGAATTCACAGCTCCGTCAAATATCAGCTGCCATTTGGAACCCAACTATGGTCCTTCGTCCGGCAACGGTTCTTCATAATCCTTCATTTTCAGGTACATGATATCCTCGTCAGGAAAATCAAACCTTATCGATTGGTAGTCCTCCACCGGCTGCTCTGCAAGGTACTCTGACAGGACGCTACCTTTAATAGCCTTTTGAGAGACATATTGGATATCATATTCAGTTAACACCATCTGCTATCGGGCAATTCTTCCGAAGAGTGCTTGCTTCTCAAACACGTATTTGATTGGGTCCATCTTCGAAATTAGCAGGGTTGTATGGTTCAGCATGTATTGCCTCAAACGTTTGGCGGCCCAGGCTAGCGCGCAACACGTCTTCTCGAGCATTGAGTATCTGGACTCACAGTCAGTAAACTTCTTACTCAAATAGTAGATCGCATGCTCTTTACGCCCAGTCTTGTCGTGTTGACCGAGAATACAACCCATACTTTCCTCAAGAACCGTCAAATACATAATCAACGGTCTTCCGGCCACTGGGGGTATCAAAACAGGAGGTTCCTGCAAGTATTCTTTTATCTTGTCGAACGCCTTTTGACAATTTTCATTCCAGGTCACAACCTGGTCCTTTTTCAACAACTTGAATAACGGCTCGCATGTCGTAGTTAGGTGAGATATGAACCGAGCAATATAGTTCAACCTCCCTAAAAATCCACGCACTTCTTTTTCTGTTTTAGGCGTCGACATTTCTTGTATTGCTTTTATTTTCAAAGGATCAACCTCTATTCCTTTTTCGCTCATGATAAACCCCAGTAGTTTACCCGATCTCACCCCGAAGGTGCACTTGTTAGGGTTCAGTCTCAACCTGAACTTCCTAAGCCTCTTGAACAGTTTCAACAGATTAACCAAATGCTCCTCTTCCGTCTGGGATTTGGCAATCATATCATCAACATAAACCTCGATCTCTTTATGCATCATGTCATGAAAGAGAGTCGTCATAGCATGTTGATATGTTGCCCCAGCGTTCTTCAACCCGAAGGGCATCACTTTGTAACAAAATGTTCCCCAGGGAGTAATAAAGGTAGTCTTCTCCATGTCTTCTGGAGCCATTTTGATCTGATTATAGCCTGAGAAGCCATCCATGAAGGAGAATACGGAGAATTGAGCAGTGTTATCAACCAGCACATCAATGTGAGGAAGTGGAAAGTCATCTTTCGGGCTCGCCCTATTCAGATCATGGTAATCTACACACATTCGCACTTTACCGTCTTTCTTCGGTACTGGCACAATATTAGCGACCCATGAGGGATATTTTGTAACAGCTAGGAAACCAGCATCCCACTATTTTTGAACTTCCTCCTTGATCTTCACGGCCATGTCCGACCTAGTTCTTCGGAGTTTCTGCTTAATAGGCGGACATTCCTCCCGCAGTGGCAGACGGTGAATGACCATATCCGTATCCAACCCAGGCATATCCTCGTACGACCAAGCAAATATATCACTGTACTCTTTGAGCATCTCAACCAATCTTTGCTTGATGTCGCTCTGCAGCGCAACCCCTATACGGATGTTTCTCTCAACCCCTTCCGATCCCAAATTGATAATCTCGATGACTTCTTCATGAGGCAGAATGATTCTTTCTTCTTGTTTCAATAACCAGGTCAACTCTTCTGGTACATCGCCATCTTCAACAACCTCTTCCTCAGCCTGAAATACCAGGTGCTCGAAGTCGAAGTGAGTCATAGGCGGTTCATAGATGTCATCTGAAATAGTAGTCCTGCAAAGGAAATGGTTAAATGCTTCAAAAACGCAGACAAAGCAAATAACCATGTTGCTATTTTATTGTAAAAGATAAAACAGAAAAACAGGGATCACAATATTTGTATATGAAAAACGCCTTTATTTCATGATTAAATAATGTAATGTACATAACCAAATGGCCCTAAGCAAAATCACTATGCCCCGGGTAGGACACATGATTATTCAACAATTAAGAAAACAAATTATTACTGTTTAGTTGTCACAGGAACAGTTTCCCGGATAGACCAATTGCAGAGACTTTGTCCTAGCACGCTTGGCTTGATCCACGCGTCCATATCACAGTCGCTATCTCCTTCTTCAGAATCGGAAACAACATTGATAGTCTCGAAGCTCACCCCGCCTGGTGTAATGGTGATTGGCCCCCTGAACCTGGGCGCTCCTGAAGAGGATGTTGATGACGAAGGATGATATCCAAGCCCGAACCTATCATTCTTCACGGGAATTTCCAATACCTGCCCCCAGCCTTTGGCTTTGCCTGCCTGCACTAGAGCTTGAGCCTCTTTGTAAGACGACACTACCACATCTGATACTTTACTTGGCACCAGAGTTTTGTCTTTAATTCGTAATCCCTCAAAGGCTTGACAGGGTGTCTCATGTATTTCGCTGTTGACCTCCACATACTTGAACGAAGACAAATGGCTAACCAGAATATCTTCCTCTCCACAAACCGTGACGACACTATCCCCAACCATATACTTCAGCTTTTGGTGTAACGTGGACGTGACTGCCCCGGCAGCATGAATCCATGGGCGCCCAAGGAGACAACTATACGCTGGCGGGATATCCATTATATAGAATTCATTTTCAAATATTCTAGGCCCCACCTGCAACGGTAGTGTTATCGATCCGAAAACCGACCTCCTCGTTCCATCGAACGCTCTCACCACTAAGTCACTGGGTGTGCAGATAATCCCCCTGATATCCAACTTCATCATGGCTTTCTTCGGTAGCACATTCAGGGAAGATCCAGTGTCTATTAAAACATGGGACATGATCGTGCCCTGGCATTCTACTGACACATGCAATGCCATATTGTGCTCTCGCCCTCTCGGAGTCAAATCAAAATTGGTTTAGCCCAAACTGTGCCCCGCATTGACATGCGCCATCACCCTTTCTAACTGATTAACAGAAACTTCTTGAGGAACGAACGACGTGTCTAGAATTTTCAGCAAAGCATTCCGATGGGCCTCGGAACATAACAGCAATGAAAGGATGGAAATTTTTGACGGCGTTTGCTGGAGGTGCTCAACAATCTTGTAATCACTTTTACGAATGAGCCTCATAAACTCCTCCACATCCTTAAGCGATGTTTCCTTTTCACTCGACTGAGAAGGACCACTCTCAGTTGCCTTGGCTTTACCCTTGGCTAATCTTTCCGCCTCTACCTCGGGTGACGTGAAGATTCTCCCGCTTCTGGTCATACCCCCTGTTCCGACAACATTATCTATAACCCCAGCTGGTTGTTTATTGACTTCAATTTTCTTACCATCGCAATATACTTCCAACCCGTAAGTCCACGACACTGCTTTAGTACTCTCAAAAGGAACTGGTCCTGCCTTGGTAATTGTGATCGTCGGCCGCCTGGCGGGCGCCGTTATCGTTATTGTTTTCCTCGGAATTGTCACTGTAGCAACATCGTTCAGCTCATCACCCAACGCCTCTACAGGCTCTTCAGCCGCGGTTCTATCAAATTGCAGGGTACCTTCATCCATCATAGCCTGAATACCCTGCTTCAACTCATTACAACCCTCTGGCTGTATCCAACTATCCCAGCAAAATTCATCACACCCCGGGAATACACCCCCTCTTAACAACCTACTTTTAATCTCACCCACCGGTGTCTTCAGCTCATTGACATCCGTCACTAGATTCAGATTCTCCTCTGCCATAATGGAATTTTCCCCATGGTTGGGCATAGGCTGTTGTACTATATTTGGACCCGCCTGTCCAAAGTTAATAGCTTTGCTATCCAATAAATCCTGAACCTTATGTTTAAATGCCTGACAAGCTTCTATATCATGCTCGGGCGCCCCGGAATGAAACTCGCAATGCTTGTTGGCATCATATCCGTAAGGAAGTACTGCCCCAGTAGGCGGTGCCAAAGTCCTCTTTTCAACCAAGTTCAACCCTAGCAGGGTCTGGAGGAGTTCCGCATACGTGGAAGGAGGTGCGTCGAACACTCTTTTCGCTCTCGCGTTCTGTACCCTTCTCTGGCCAGGATTCTGTCCTTGCTGTTGTTGTGGTTGTTGTTGTTGTTGCTGCCTCTGTTGAGGAAGCGGGATAATGACACTAGCTATCTGTTGCGGCTGAACATACTAATGTCTTCCTCTGCCCCTGCCCCTGCCACCAAACACGGCACTAGTATCACCCTGTCGTCTACCACCAAATGCCTTTCTGGCACCTCCTGTTGAAGTAGACTCACTTGCTTGGAACCTTCCAACTTTAATCCCATTTTCAATCATCTCCCCCATAAGAATTAAATCCGAGAAACTGCTCAATGACACACTAAACAATTTTTCGTAGAATACCCCTGTAAATGTCCCAATTAACATATCGTTCATCTCCCTTTCAATTAAAGGAGGATGCACCCTCGCTGCCATATCGCGCCACCTTTGCGCATACTCTTTAAAGCTTTCACCGTTCTTTTGTGACAAACCCTGCAATTGGACCCGGTTTGGCGCCAGATCGTTGTTGTATTTGTAATGGGTCACGAAAGTATCATCTAACTGCTTCCAGGTTTTAATCTGCGTCGGCTCCAGCCCCATATACCATTCAAGTGAAGGTCCTGATAAGCTATCCTGAAAGAAATGCATGAGCATCCTTTCATCATCTGAATACGCGGACATCCTCCTGTAGTAAGAGCGAACATGGACCTTAGGACAGGTGTCCCCTTTGTATTTGTCAAAAGTGGGAGCCTTGAATTTCAACGGCACCCTCAGCCCTGGTACCAAGCCCATTGTAGTCATATCCAGACTGGTGGAGTTCTGGCTCACTACCCCCTTCATCTGTCCTTCAAGCATTATGATCCTCTGCACAGGATCAACAGGTCCTTCAAATCCCATACCTCTTCCAAAAAAGGCGTCCTCCTGGCAGTCTTCGCCCCAATTCACATTTCCATTTCCATACCCGTCGTAACCTGCGTTGCGACCAAACCCTTGATGATTGATCATGGGACCTCGTCCCCCGTTGCCGAAACCCTGGTTGACCCTAACAGGTCCAAACCCAGTGTTGACAGGAATCACCCCAGCACCATTCATATTACCAAATCCACCATACCCCTGGTTAGCGTTACCAAAACCGTCATAACTGAAACCTTGAGTGTTAAAGCCGAATTTCCCGTCCTGATTGACGTAATCAAATCCCTGATCATTGTAGCCGAAACCATTGTTGCCGAAATCATTACCGCCATTGTTGTTACCACCGCCCTGGTTGGCGTCCCCAAATCCAACATTGTTAACAACAGTCTCATTTCCATTCCCTGTGTTGACGTTGCCAGCGCCAGCGTCATTGTTTACAACCACAACAGGGGGGGTCACTACAGGTGGGACCACAGGCGTAGGGGGCCCATCCTCCGGAATAGTTTCAACGTGTGCAGAATTGTGGTCATTGTTGCCGTTTCCATTAGCCCGCGTCAGCAGCGGCTGTACCAAAGTCTGGAGGCTCTCCTGGCCCTTAGCAATGTTCTCCATTGCCTGCATGAACAGATTCAACTTCTCGCGAATTTCCTGCATCTCCACTTGGACTTGATCCATGATTCTCTTGCAGTTGTTTCGGGTTGAGTAGCGGTGGACTCTTTGTTCGTCAATCCTGGACAACCTGGAGATGCAGGAAATGAGATACAAGTTCAACAAGTAACTAGCAATGCAAAATGGATATGCAGATGCAATATGTGTCTGTGCGTTTAGGGAGATCAACCCCTGACTCTAGTTCCAAAGTGCCAGTGCAATGACAGTGATAGCAATAAGAAGCTCGAAACCCAATCATAGAAAACATCTCATGTATTGCGGAAAAGCCCGTTAAGTCAGGAATACAATATTACTGAGCATACAATAGGAAGGCATGACCTCAACCAACAATCCTGGTGATGGCCAGCACAATGCAAATAAAGCATACACATCAATACATGAGATAATCAAGTGCGGCCATATGCCTGGTACTCCTCTAATAATCTCTTCGTCTTGGGATGATTTGGCTGAGCAAGCAACCCTTCGACGAGCGAGTCTCTTTGCCTGACAACACGCTGGAGATCACCAATGGATTCCTCCCAAACACCTTCCCCAAAGCAATCTTCTAGCTTCCGTTTCTGAGATGCAGACTCCTTCTTGCGCTTGATAACTTTGTTCAAGGCGTTATGGACATCATACCTCCGTGTAACCTCTTCTTCCAACCTCTTCCGGCTAGCTTTCAACTGACCTTCCAGCTCAGAGATCTGCAGCTTCAGTTTGTCTTCTCTTTCCTTATTGCCGGTCAGCATGGCATTCCAGGTTTTGTTGAATGCAGAGATCTCCCGGTAGGCTACATCAAGTGCTTTCTTCTTAGATTCCAGCATATCATGAGAGCTCTTGAAATTTATCCCCAATCGCTCACGCTTCTTTCGTTGCTCAATCAATTCTGTGCCCAGCTGATTTACCAGCTTCGTTTGCTGCTCGAAGGAATATACGACATCATTCCTTTCGCTCCTGAGTTGCATTAACTCTTCCTCCAACTTCACGTTGGCTTTTATCAGCTCTTCTTTCTCCTTCACAACCTGTTCATACCTCTCAATAGGCATAGTTGTGGGCTCCTCAACCACAAGGGGAGCAGGAGGTAACACTGCAGGAAACGGCATCCGCACTTGCTTTGCTTGATCTTGGATCTAGACTCTGTACGGGGGGTAGGCTTGACAATCATTTTTACCCAACAATGGCTTACCCCTTCTGTTGATATTTCTCCAAGCATGTTGAAGATTGGATAATAGTTCTCCCTTCAAATCACCTGTGAAGTACAGAGATTCCTGCACTTCCTCCTCTTTTGGTGGGCTTTTCAAAGCATACCAGAATTGCCTGATCAACAATGAAGGATTGTAGTTAATACACCCTTTTCTCCCAATCAGGGGAACGTTAGGATATCCGGCGCAGCTATAGATGATCACAGATCCCAGCAAATCCTTATTAAACCAGACAATGTCTTCTGAAGAAAGTCCCATCAGATGCTCAGACCAATCCACCGTATCTACAGACTCAGCGAAGATACTCCTCTTGGGCAGATGACTCTTAAACCATATATACAGTAAAGGCCCACAACAAGAGACGTTCTTGCCCCTCCTATTCTCGTTCTTATAATGTAGTGAGTGATAGAAATCTCCAACCAAAGTAGGCACAGGATTGCCTGAAGCAAATATGTAGAACACATCCAGATCAACAAAGTCAGGCAGGTTTGGGAATAGTACAATGCCATAGATACACAGAGCAAGAATAGCATTAAACACAGTCCAACATCCACTCTTGGCATACTCTTGTGCTTTCCCAACCAAGAACTTGAGAGAAAAACCGGACACTCCATTCCACGAGGTTAACAGCAGCTCTGAGGAGTCTAAATGCAAGGGAGCAGCCAAATCCTCCAGCTTGGGCTCAGCGTCCATGTGAATGAAAGGTACCCTGTTCTGGATGGTCAACTCTAAGATCTCAGCATATTCCTCCATAGTCGGAGCCAGAATGAAGTCAGGGAAAGTAAAACACCTCAGCGGGGATCATAGAACTGCATCAGCGCGTACAATCCGTTACGCTCATACATGGATGGTTTATAAACCAATCTAAGCAACTTCCCATAGCTCTTCCTGAAGCTTCTCCTCACATCCTCATCAGCTAGAGATATCAAACCAAGCAAAGCAGAAACATCTGGAGTAGGCAACTTGTATGCAACAGTCTTCTTCAGGGTATCCATAATAGCAGCAGACAGAAATCCGGGCAACTAGAATCAGAGGTATGAAAATGCACCTGCAGCACAGACACACGTTAATGATATGCAGAATGAGTATGCAACAATGCAGTATGCAACAATGCAGTATGCAACAGTGCAGTATGCAACAAGGATCAAGTGCACATGGCTGAGAATCCCTAATCCACCATGCTGGTCTCAAACAGACCCACTAACTGCTCAAAACCTGGTCTCAAAAGGCCCAATAACACTGTCCTCAAACACCACTGAATCTCAATCAAGAAAACCGGTAATCTGGAGGTCAAGTTACCTGCATGCCCCAACCCCTCTCACAGGTAGGTGTCCTAATAACTGACACAAGGTACGGCATCCTATGCGGTCGTCGGCGTCACAGACTTTCAAGACTGATGATACGATACCCAGAAGGTGTGGCATCATCATGTCCTGAAGAGGCCTCACTTAGCCAACTTCCAAATGATCGGTCCCCGGAGTCGACAATCCAACTAACCAACAACCCCCTCAACCCAAAGGGTTGAAAAAGAAGTCAACCAGAAGAACCTCGTCCGAGCGTGGATTTTGCGGACACTGGTACATGCAAAGCACGCACGCGCCCACTACTTTCCACAACTAATTCTAGGTGCACTCAAGCCCAGGTCCGACTTATCTCTCAATAGATCACCCCATCCCCACAACAGCAGTAACAATCTAAAGCTGACAATAAAATGCGGAAAGTAAAGACAGAAATGTAAATCCATACAAAACCCACGACGGGGAAAACAAGCGCTAGGATTGACTCGCGTAGGAAACCATTAGAGTCCCCAGCAGAGTCGCCAGCTGTCGCTACTACAAAAATCGGCGCCGGCTGAACAGAAGAGTCGCCACCGTGCGTTATTTATCCCAAAAGAGGGAAAGGAAACGCTCGAAGTAAACCTACCGCAAAGACAGGAAAGGAATGGTCATCGCAACCAAATCCTGGATTCGGGAGTCGATTACGCAAGGGGAAGGTATTAGCACCCCTCACGTCCGTCGTACTCGACGGGATCCACGCTTGTTTTCTAGTACGGATTGTTATTCTATCTACTCTAGGGGTCAAGGGTTAAAAGAAAAGAAAATGACTCGACAAAGTATCGCACTTTATGCCTACGTATTCTCGTCTCGAACGAGAAATCAGAGTCAACGTAGTTCGCCTACCTACGGGAAAGGAGGGGAAGGTTGCTCGCTAGGATACATCATCATATGCCTACGTACTTTCATACAGCATGAAAGATCAGAGCAAACGTAGTTCGGGCTACGGAAGACACAGATTTGTCTGTTTATCTTTTATCCTTCTGAAAAGGTTTTCTCCTGATTACGGGTCCAAGCGGACAAAAAAATGACACTTTGATGTTCGTTTTCAGTCTTTTACGCAAGAACTGTTTTTTATGATGTTTGCAATCTCTGACGCACTAGAGACTATGACTTGAGAGTGACTACGTCGCGTGTCACCCAAAGGGTACCACACTAAGCAGCCAGACTACTGGAAAGAAACTCTTCAGCAACCCTTTCTCAAATAGCTTAAGGCTCGTAGCGTACGACATCGATTAACCTTATTATTGTGTTTTTTTGAGTTGTTTTAAGATAAGCAGAGAAACGACACTCTAAAATCCTACAGTTGAAATGGGAATCAAAACTATCCTAATGTTGTCATGAATGGGTTAACACGTAATGTCTGTCATATTTCTCTCTTGCACAGAGAAAAACAGAGATCCTAGGGGATAAACGGAAAAGAACAGCATATACAGTAAATAGTAAAATGCATGAGATGTAGCAATACAAGCGAGGCAAGGGAGTCCCACTCAACCTCGAACCTCGGAAAGCAATAGGCAAAGCGAAACAGCTTCACTTCAAACCTAAGGGGCAAGCTGAACAAGCTAACAAACAATACAGAAAAAGAAATAAAATCCCACACCAGCTCTGACAGCAATACCAGCTCCTACAATAGGTAGTTCAAACAGCACCAGCTCTGACAGCTACAGCTCAAACAGCAACAAAAGGTTGACAGTAACAACTTCAAGTAAGGTCCCATCTTCACTCTTCAATGATCCCCAAGATTTAGATAAGCTCCGGTCTCCAAAAGTCTCCAAGCTCTGGCAAGCACTGAACCCCAACAAATAAACAGCTTCAAACAACAGCAAAACCCTAACTTCAACAGATATCCAGCCTTGACAGGTACAGGCTTTATCTTCACCAATCTTCAATAAAATTCGTATCTTCAATGGACTTACTATCTCCAATGCAGACGCTCCAGACGAGAATCACTTAACAGATTAAGTTGAAATGCTAAACAGCTTATTGACAACCAAAGGAAGCCTATAAGTGTTTAACATTATAAGAGAAAGGGTCCCTCAAAGTTCTACTTCCAAAATAAGCCACTTATCCCTCCAAAGAAGGGATGTGAATACCTTAGAAGGACTTTATGTCATAGGGAGGAATAGAAGCACAAGATGCTTTCTACGCTTGCAAGAAGAAATCATTCTAATCTAAGGCTCTCCCTATTTCTCCTATCTCCTAAGTCTTCACAAACCATCTTCCCTGAAAGGAAACTCCATGCATCAATCTCTATCCCTTGTTTTTAATCATAATCCAAGGTCTTCATTAGCTCCAACAAGCAAAACCCAAGCCCCAAGCCCAATTGAAATGCCCAAAACCCAACAAACAAAGCAACATCCCAAGTGGGAAACACACCAATATCAACCAAATTGCAAAAATCAAGTAAAAATAGTAAAAATCACTATAAAATCCTAATTAAATTTCTAAGGGAGCTTAACTATATACCCTATATCCCATATAAACCCCAAGACCTAAATCAATTATTAAACCCCAAAACTATGCCCTAAACTGCACCTAATTGTTGTGAAACCCTAATTCTGATACCTCTCCTATCTACCTCTCAAATTAATCTAAATTTTAGTCACAAGAAAAATGAAAAAATTCCTAAGGGTACATGCTTCCCTAATCTAATCAACCTCACAAGAATCAATCAAAAATCATGCACCAATCTCTCATACTAAATTCAGAAAAAAGCAATATCAAACAAATGCAAAATAAAAGCAATAATATTGTAAAATATAGCAAAAATATAAAATGCATGAAATTAATATTTTTATTGTTTTATTAAATTCTAGAAACCCTAAGGAAAATAAGGAAAAAATCCTCACCCTAAAATGATCTTTTTTCAATTTATTGTGAATTTTTTATTAACCTATATGCAAACATGAAATAAAATGAAAATCAGCTAAAAAAGAGAAATAGGCGTGGTGAATAGCAAATATATCTAGTTCATACATGAATTGGGCTCAGGGAGGGGGTGCCAATATCAGGCGCGCTAATCCCATTACTTATTCAGAAAATCAATGGAAAAAAATCAAGGAAAAAGGAAAAAACACGGTGGCAAATAGCAAGACTTCGCCTTGTTATTTCTCGGGGCCTTCAACTTGGGGGTGTGGTTAGCAATCCTGTCTAGGCCCAAACGAAAAAAATACCACACTGAGAGGGGGTGTCAAGGGGAAAACGGTGGTACGCTTAGCAGGGGAACAACGGGCCTAACACTACAAGAAAAAAGGAGATTTACGACACTTGAGTTGCGACAGTTATCACAAAACCGTCATTATTCATGGATTGCGACGGTTTTCACGACAGTTAGGGTCAACTGTCGTAGATTTTTTGCGACAGTTATCAAAAAACCGTCCTTATTCCTGGACTACGACAGTTTGAGCCAACCGTCGCAAATTATTTAGGCATGTTATATAAAATAATGCGACAGTTACCAAAGAACCGCTCTCTTTCCGCAATCGCGACAGTTAAGGCGAACTGTTGCAATTACTTTAGTCAATCATAATCACTATTTTTTTTTATTTCTTTAATTTTCCACTTTTTTCTTCATTTTTATTTTCTAACCTTTTTAATTTTATTAATTAATTTAATAAATTATTATTATAATTATTATAATTTTCATGACAATATAGCTTAATAGTAATAAAATTAAATTTAAAATACATAAAAATTAAATATTATATATACTTAAAATAAAAATTTAATTTTAAAAACAATTTTTATGGTAAAAATTAAATTCAAAATATTATATCCAAAATTAAATTATTAAAATTAAACTATATATCAAAATTTTATAAACTAAAAATTTTAAAAACAATTTTTATAATAAAAATTAAACATAAAATTAGACTATATATACTCATAATAATATAAAATATCAAATAAACAATACATTTCAATCACATTAAAGAGAAATATAAAAAAATAATTAAAATAAAACTGTACTATTTTTTCTAAAATTTCCTCTTTTTTCCGCTAAAATTGAAAACTGATTCTCCGTGTTTCTCATCTTTTTTCATAAATCTCCATTCATGCTCTTGGAAAAAGAGGGACACAAACTTTTTTCTCAACGACTCACGTTGTTATTGCGAATTACCGTCAAAGCAATCACCATCAATTCGAATCTTAACAGGTTTGTCTTCTCAAACCCTAAATTACTTTTCAAACCTTTATCTGTTATACTTACTACACTGCCTACAATTGAATCTTTAGAAAGTGAAAGCATTACATGTCGATGACATGGACGTGGTTGTTGATCCTGGAATTGGGTGAATGGAGCTTAAAGAGTATTTGGAACCTTATGGTATATTTTTTCCACTTGATCCCGGTTAGTTGATATGTTCTGAGAATATTTGTTATTGTAGATGAACATAAGAGACATGGAAATCTGGAAGAAAGCATTGATTTTTTTAATGCTTGTTCCCTGAACATTGAAGCATTTACTTGTTACAAGCAGGTCCTGCTGCAAGTATTGGAAGGATGTGTGCTACACGCTGTTCTGGATCATTAGCTGTGAGGTGCTTACTTTTCTGTTATATGTTTATTCATCTATTGCTGGCTATCACTGTCACCTGCTGGTTTAAATGTTTAACATCTCTAGGTGTTAAATTGTCGGCCCTTTCAAAGTCTAGTATTTGATTGCTTCCAGCTTATTAGTTTAGTTAAGATTATTGAACTCAATTTTGATCAGTTTGATGTAAGTCCTACTAGCCCTGATGGTTCTCCTTACTGATCTGTAGGTATGGAACTATGCGTGATAATGTCATCAGTCTCAAGGTTTGTTAATCCCAAATTCTGGTAATGCATTGGTGTGTTTATATATTTAAAGTGACGAGTATGTTACACTACTAGGTAGTTCTTGCCAATGGAGATATTGTGAAGACTGCATCTCGAGCTAGGAAGAGTGTTGCAGGGTTTGTTTTGTTCCTTTACTTTTATCTATTAATTAACTCCCTTATAATTTTCTCACCTTCCATGAATGGATGCTTCACAGCTTCTTTAAGTTACATTGCAAAACACTATTGAATTCCATGTGAAAAGATATGTAATGAAATGCTTTTATTAATTTTCTTTAAATTATACATTCTAGGTATGATTTGACGCGCTTGATGATTGTGAGTGAAGGAACTCTTGGTGTCATAACAGAAGTAACAGTGCGGCTTCAGAAAATTCCTCAGTGTTCAGTGGTACATTGATTCTCTCTTTTTACTTTTGGTTGTATGCTTTTCGCTAAGTTTGATCTTATAAACTGAAATTTGTTATTTTTGTCAATTTATGAAAATCTAAATGTTATGCTCACTTCTTACTTAATTTGATTGAAACTCATTAAAATATTTCTTGTTGATTTTGATCCCTGACATGAATCAATGTAAGCTGTATCATCCGAATTCTGAACTTGGATTGCAAGGCCACTTCTTTCTAGTTTCTGTCCTGGAAAGAATCTTCAAGTTGAAGTGCTTGTGATGTGATTAGTGCAGCTTGCAAAATTCAGATGTTACTTTTTGATTCATTCATTATTATATAGATTTCATTTTCCTATTGAATATAATCCCGTACTTGTCGGTTGCTTTTCATAAAATATTAAAATTATCAAGGGGAGATTTAGATTTTTAAAGTCTGTTTGTGTCAACATTCATGTTATTCATAGTACAAAAAAGCTTCTGAGCTACTACTACTCCGGTCTCAAACATAAGAAAAAAAATATTATTTGGTGGTCTTAAATATATAAGCAAAACCTAATTAACTTTAATGCTATTATCATCATAATACCTTTCAATAAAACAATTTCCCAGACAAAATTAAATGAAAATAAATGGTAGTTTGGGAAATGAGATTATTTTTTAGATTACATCAAGAAAATTGTACGAGGATAACCAGTATTCTTGATATGTGTGTAGTTAGTTAATTAGTTAGTTTTGCTTATCATTGAGACCAGAGAGTGTCCATAGATAACTCATTGCTTCTTCTATTCTACCAGAATGCATTTGAGCTACTGCAATAAGTGCATAATGTGAGTTATTTGAAATCATACAGATTACCTAACTAATCAAAGAACAGGTTGTAATGTGCAATTTCCCTTCTGTGAAGGATGCAGCAGATGTTGCTATTGCCACTATGATGTCTGGAATACAGGTAGGATTCTGACTTTAATGTTTTATATTATATCATTCTTGATCCAATCATAACTTTTCTGTTTATGGTGATTAGGTGTCAAGGGTTGATATGGTCACCAACATAACAAAGGTTAAAACATGAAAATAACAATTTTGTCGGGTCATCTCATTTTTGGATATAGTGTGAATCTGTTATCTATTAACTGAGAAGATTCTTGGGTTCTAATGATGTAAGTTTCTCATACCATAGACATACAAAGTGTTAATGAAGTAGGCTTAATACAGTGTTCTTGTCAATAATAAATAAGGGAATGTTCTTTTTAATGAGTGCACCACATTTTGCTAAGTAGTTGTAATACTTAGCTTACTGTTAATCTTTATGCATATTCTTCAGAGGAATATGCACGTGAACAAACTCAAATTGTTCGAAAAATTGTTCCTGAGCACAATGGCTCGGATTTCGTATTTGCAGAAGAACCTGAAGCCAAAAAAGAACTTTGGAAGGTATAGTTTCCCCAAGCTTTTACATTTGTTAGTTGTTTATAATTTTCTTCATCAGAGTGAAGTCCGTCCATAATTAACAAGATTAGGATTTTGATGAGCGTCTCTCAAAGTTACTGTGTTGCCACCCCAATTCACACTTTGGTTTTGTTTTGTTCAATAAGGAACCAGCGTTCAGTTTTGACTTTTTTTCTGTTTCTCTGCAGGATCGTCTTTACACACCAAAATCAAAGGCTACTGTTGTAGTGGAACCCAGGCGTTCTTCTCGTGCAAGGAACCCAGTTCCTTCGTATCGTGAAGAGGTAAGCACAGGTTTCTTGCAAAGTTCAAATAACCATATGCAATGAATCAAACAAAAAGTATGACTCAAGAAAGAGGACTGAATCACCTTTGGATAATGGAATATCTAAAGCTAGTATGAATGAATGTAGTAGAAATTTTTTTACAAGCAATTTGTGGTTGAGTTTTTTTTTACCCTAAGACAAGTATGATAATTTAGCTATCATGTTTCGTGATAGTCTAGCACAAATGTCTATTTGACTGTATATTTCATTTTATTGCAGTTTGGCACAGACCTTCCAAATCCCTGGAAGAGGTCGAGGTCGAGGTCGATTCCGTCATCATGGGGAAGGTGGTTAATTAATTACTCAATGACTTCCTTATATTACTAATTTAAATATTAACAACAAGGTTATGGGACTCAGTTACATTGCAAGGCCACTAGACGAAATCAAAGAAGCTACAAGTCAAGAAAGAAGTCATGCTTTGGAGGCTACAGAGGCACTCCTAATCAATTTGAACTCTTCGAAACCATCTTTTATAAAGTCTATGGTCCGGTCCCATGTTTATAGCTGTTTTTGGTTGGTATGTTTCAGTTCTGAATATCTTAACTATATGGTCTTACATTCTTTAATGTTTAGATTATTTGTAAATAAAATTAACATATGAAGTACTTCCCAATGTATTATCTTTACTTTGTCAGGGTCTACCTAGTAGATTTTGTGAGGAATATCTTCCGAAAACAGTGTATAACATGGTTTTAGAGGATGAAGAAGGATCAGAATACAAGGCTATTTACATTGGCAGTAGAGCCGAGCTTAGTGGTGGCTGGAGAGCATTTGCATTGGAACATAAGTTGGATGATGGTGATGCAAGGCTATTTACTTTGATTTCTTAAGGATGACTGCTTAAAGATAAATTGCATTGTTGGTGTTGTTGTGTCGTCCATAGATTGTTCTAAATTGACCACCATACATGTTCCTGAATCTGATATTGGATCGCATTTTGGCATGCTGTTAGAGAATGAGGAAGGATATGATGTTACTTTCTTTGTTGGCGGTGAAAGGTTTCACGCACACAAACTTGTTATGGCAGCCCATTCAACTGCATTTGAAACTGAGTTTTTCAATAGGATGGAGGTAGATGACTGTGATGTCGTTGTTACGGACATGGAACCTAAGGTTTTCAAGGTAGCTCTTTTCCTCTAAAGTGTCATTTTTCCTCCATCCTTTTGCAGCTATCTTTTATTGCATGCTATATGCAAACATGCATGTACTAACTAATCAAGTGTTACATATTATTTTCTTGGTTATCTAATGTTTCTTGAATCCTATTGTTGAGCAGGCTTTGCTTCATTTTATTTACAGAGATGCTCTTATATAAGATGAAGAGTTCTTCATGTCAGGTTCATCGTTTCTGCCTTCAATATCTGAAACATTTGCAGCAAAGTTATTAGCGGCTGCCGAAAAGTATGACTTGCCTAGACTTAAGCTGATGTGTGAGTCTGTACTTTGCAAAGACATCTATAGATTTTGTTGCCTATATTCTGGCTCTTGCCGATCGCCATCATGCTACGGAGTTAAAGTCCATCTGTCTACAATTTTCGGCTGAGAACCTTATTGGTGAGTTTGTTTATTTATCACTAAAGTATAGTCAGCTACAGTTAAGCTTTTATATATTGGCATTAATTTGGTTCTGCAACAGAGTATTCTTCAGCGACATTTTATCTGTTATTTGACGAACAACTAGATTATTGGTACACGCATAATCTTCTCAGTTTGCTTTATGGCATTGACTTAGTTTGCAATCATAAACGAGCTAGGAGGACTTCACTTATAATTGTTAAGCTGTTGGGATGCATTAACAGTTTAACCCCCTTACGTCCTCTCTTTTGCATTACATGTGGAAATTAATATGTCAAACCGGAACAATGTAAAAACTCAGAAAATTCACTACAGATCATACTTAACATACTATACTTTAGCAAACCGATTCAGTACAGATCACTCTCAACATATTATACTTAAACAAACTCAATGTTATTTTTTTCATGCTCACACTGATGAAAATGCTCTGTAACTGTACTAGTATCATATTTTTATGGCACTTGGTTATATGAAAATATACTTTTAACTCTCAATAATATGAACATGTGGAGAAACATTGTTCTTCTTAATTGAGTTTGAATCTGTGTATCTTGGATAGCAGGCAGCCTCAATCAGGAATACTGTGGTATGGCTCATGCTCATAAACTTCTTCATCAAGATAGTGAATTCAACCGCGCAGACACATCTGAAGAAACAACAGGAGAGGGAGGTAGCCGCATTAACCAAAAAGTCAGACTCAGACACACAATGAAATGCGTAATTATTTTTGTTGATGATTGTTGTTGTTGCAGCCTGCAGGTTGTGGTTTATGAATCGGTATCAAATTGTTGTTGTTTCCACCGTTTTGCAAGTTGCACACTAAGTGTTTGGTAAATTGCCTCAACCAAGTTTCTTTTCTTTTTTTCGTTTTTGTTTCTTACGAATTATGATGCTGAATTGTTGTTATTGTTTGGAATGAGTCCATCCGTTGCAATACAAAATTCAGATGCAAGCAGTTCCATAGATACTAAGATTCCAGCATTAGGATGGATGATTTCATTTCTATTTGCTGTTAGTTTTCTTGGCCATTTTTTAGCGGTTCCACTCCGAAAGATACACCAACTAATTGCGTCTATATGTAAACTTTGTTGCTTCGTTGTTTGATCGATTGTTTGAATGAATTTTAGCTATTTAATTATTGGATGTTGAATTGTTGCAGCTTCTTATTGTTGACTTGAAATTGGCATTTTCAAGCGCTACTGCCACAACAGATCTTATCAGTGGTTACCATACAACAAAAGGGGTCAAATTAGCAAAGGAACAAATACAAACACTTGGAAAATACCTCTCGTATAGCTTTGTGTGGGGATTCTTCCAATGGTTTTTCACTGCCGGTGAAGGTTGTGGATTTGCAAGCTTCCTAACATTTGGAGGTTACCAAGTAAGTCTTCTATAGACCGCTCTAATTTATTTTATTTTAAAATAGTAGGCATATATAATTATTAAAATTTAAAGTGAAAATCAATTTTATATTATCAATCCATTAAACTCTTGCGGATTATAATATAATGTGGATTTGCGGTCTTCAAAGGATGATAGTTGAAATAAATAGGAGTACATGCTATTATATACAATGTGGATTTGTGGTCTTTGAATTTTTGCTCTGGCTTTAGAATTTTTCTGGCTCCGCCACTGGTTAGTTCCCAATCATAGAAGAGTAGAAAAATCAAAATATGACAGGTTGGTGCTGTTATTTTCTTACATTGTGATCTTTGTGGTGTAGGTGCACCACAAATTGATGTCACCTGATGCTGCATATGAATATGTAAAGTCAATTCGGCCGAGAGTGCTTTTAGCTTCCTCTCAGTGGCAAGTAAGTCTGTAGCTTGTATTTCTTTTATCACTAGTATTATTGAAGTTTTGTAGATTTTGCAGCTCTAATTTACATATCATGGTTTTGGGTGAGTTTATATTATTAATTTTTAATCCATTTTTTATTTCGATAATTTTTTGTGTTGACAAAACAATAAGGAGTTGTGATGGTTAATCTTCATTCATTTAATTTTTGAAATTTTAGGTTGTCCAGGACTACTATCGCCACCTAATGGTGAGAAGGGTTGTCAGATTTTTGTCTGCAACTGATCTATTAGTAAAGGCTTCCGAGGTCGCAGCAGCTTTACAATATCTTGTAAAATTTGATGACAATTCTGTATTCATTTTTGGCACAATGATACTTATTCATTTTTGGCACAATGATACTTATTTTATAAGATTATGATTTGATATGTTTTCGGATTTTTGTATTACATGACATGATTATGGAACTTTCATTTTACATGATTATGAAACTCACGTTTTTTTTAATATTATAATGTTTATTTGACATTAAGTTTTGGAATTAATTTTACTACGCTAAAAAGCGATAGAAAAAAATTTAAAAAAAAAACTATAAATAAAAATATTATTGTATAAATAATTTAAAGAAAAAATAATATAACTATTTTAGTAGATAATAATTTAAATAAAAGAATATATTATAAAACAATATAATACAATATATAAAAATTAATAATGAACCGTCAAGATATCACATTCACGACAGTTTTAAACCGTCACAATCAACAATGGTAACAAAAATCAAAAGGATATTCACGACAGTATTTAACTGTTGTCATTTCCAATTTATGTCAGTTCCAACCGGTCGTGAAATAGAGTTCACGACAGTTTTAAACCGTCACAATCAACAATGAAAATAAAAATCAAAAGGCTAGTAACGACGGTCTTTAACCGTCGCTATCTCCAGTTTAGGTCAGTTCAAACCCGTCGTGAAATATAACGACGGTTGTGTGTGACGGTTTTTTCAACCGTCGCTAAACAGCCTGGGGACACACGTTTCTGCGACGGTACTACAACTGTCGTAGAATGTAATTGGTGGTGGTTTTAACCGTTGTAACCTGCCAAAGTAACCGTCGCAATCCATCGTTTTTCTTGTAGTGTAAGGCCCAAATCCAACATCACCCAAACTTCAGTACATAAAACCTAACTCCATCTCCCTTTCCCCTCCTACTGTTCATTCCTTCCCCAAAACCCTAACGGCGCTGCACCCTCCCCAACATCTCTCTGATCCCACCAAACGCCTACCCAGACTCCACACAAACTATGCCGTCAACCTATCAGTTCAGACCCTAGTTCCTCTAACCTAATCTTGCTCAACGAACTAACAATCCACATAACCTAGTTTTCAGCTAACAACACACATTAACGAGTTTAATCAGTTCATAGCGAGAACCTGGAGAAGTGATGAAGAAGACGAGTTCTGGAGAACGATGAGGATGGCGAGGTTCCAGATGCGCGAAGATCTGCAAATCTTGGAGCTGGACGAGGAAGATTTGCGACTTTGATGGACGTTGCTGAAGATCTTCGTCGAAGATTTGAAGACCTGCGAAGATCTTAACAAGAACTGAAGTTTGGAGTAATCTTGAGGAGTTTTTAGGCGAAGACTATTGAAGGTTGATGGAGTTCTTGGCATTGAAGGTGTTCTGGAAAGCGCAGATGAACAAAGTAGTGGATGAACGATGATGATGTTCTTGGCGTTCCTGGAAAAAAAAGATGAACTGGATGAATCTTGATGAAGATTCCGGCGAGGAGGAGTTTTCCGGCGACAGTTGATGGAGGCTGATCGTTGAGGGTGATGAAGTTTGGATGAACTTCTTAGTGATTTGCAGTTTCCGGTGTGCTTGAGGATTCCGGCGACAGTTGCGGTGGCGGAAGGCGTCTCCGGCGACGGTTAGGGCGTCTCTGGCGGCGGCTGCATGGCCGGCGGTGGGGGTCGGTTAGTGGATTACAGCTGGCTTGAGGGAGGAGGAGAGAAGGACGTGTGGCAGTGGGGAGATGTCAGAGAAGGACACGTGGGAGAGAGAGAGTTAAGCTGGCAACTCCTGAGAGAGTCAAAGAAGTGAGGTGGAAGAAGAGAGGGAGACACGCGTGGGACCCCTTATATAGTGACACATGGCATATTTCAGGACTTTGACTGGCTTGGGCCCACGAAAATTGGACAGCTGGCCCATTAAACTTAACACTCTGATTAAAACTTGATTAAATGTTAATTAGACTAAGACTTGAATTAATACTAAAGACTCTCTAATAACTATCTAATTAAAGCCTAATTAAAAACTAAACGAAATTAATTGCAAAAACCCTAATCAGAACTTCTAATTAAACCTAATTAAAAAAGCAAAATTAAACTCTAATTACCCTATTAAAAAAACAGAAAAAGATTTATTTAATATCTAAAAAAAAACTATCTAAATCCTATATTAAATCTATAAAATCAATTAAAATTCTATTAAAATCTAGAAAAATAATAAACCTATTAAATTCTATATCAAAAATCTTTTATCACTAAAATCTCACATTATTATACCCTCCCTTTTTTAAAACCATATCAAAAAACTATTTAAAAAATCTAAAAAGACTATTTAATTCTATTAAAAAACTATTCTACTCTATTTAATAATAAAACTAATATCTAATATGCTAAAGATCTATTAAAACTATTAATAAAAGGGAATATCCAATTAAAAACTCTAGAAAAATCTATCTAATTCTAGAAGAAAATATCTATATAAAAAAATCTATTAAATTCTATTAAAAAAAATTAACCTATTTAATATCTAAAAAAATCAAGTGAATCTATTAAAAAATCTATTAAAATGCATTAAAAATTTAGAAAATAAAAGAGAAAATTCTAAAAAACCAGGAAGCCAATTAAATCGATTAGAGAATAATTACGCAACCATACGAAATAGACGGTAAAAGCCGGACACCGAAATGTCCTTAAAACAACAACGCCATCTGAAAATACCGGGACGAGCACAAATTCTCAAAATACACTTATTCGAACCGGCCTGAACTGCCTGAAACGCCAAGGGCTGTAATCCCGATAAAGTCAATCTGACTGAGAAAATGCAATGCATGCAGTATGCGAATGAGAATGCAAAATGCGTCGAAACATAAACCGGTTGGTCAAATTTTGGGGTGCAACATTCTCCACAAATTTTATATTTCATCTTTCCTATATTTGAATTTTTATCGATCTTATATAAACTCAAAATAAATTAAATTATATTTAGTATTCCTGTACATTAACTGTAACACAATTTAAAAATACTTAAAATACTAAGTATAACAGAAAATGATTAATTCAATATTCTATTCTCAATCCATCTAATTAAATTCAATTTCTAACATCATCATCAATTACCACTTTATTCACCACAAATTTTCACCACTCTACCACCAACTATCACTCTAACTACCATAGACTACCAATTTTGTAAGAATACTTTTCATAAGATTACTTAAATTCTAAATAAGCTTGTAAACAAGTAAAAAATTATTACATCCACTCTTAATTATAAAAAAAAAAACTTTAAAAGTGATATATTTAGTCTTAAATTTAAATTAAATACAACAATTTTCTTTAATCCATTTTTATTTATAATTAAAAACAAATAAACTTTACTCATTTAAACCATTTATTCAAAATTCAAACCATCCTTATATTTGTCTCCATGTGTTCATTTCATTACCTGATATTGACCAGACCATGCTAACACTGCAACAATTTTTTGAGCAACTATTCTTTATATTTTTTCCTTTTGGTCCATCCTCTTCCACATTCATTCATGATGCAATAAAATGGGCCTACAAACCACAACAGGAAGTTTTACCCAATACCCCTACACTTATACCTATACCCCTACATTAAAAAATTTTGGACCAAAATATCCTCGTATAAAAATTTATTATTTTTTAATTTTTTTTATATTTTTTTATTTGTTTACCGGAAGACTTTTTGGAAGTCTTCCGGTTCACATTTTTTTTAGTAGGTTTACCGGAAGACTTTTTGGAAGTCTTCCGGTACATATTTTTTTCGTCTGTTTACCGGAAGATTTTTTGGAAGTCTTCCGGTTCATGTTTTTTTTTTAATTTGTAATTAATATTTAAGATTTATTAATTTTATATAAAGACCAATTTAGTAAATTTTTGAATATTATACTTAAAATATAAAAATTCTATAAATAATTCTATAAATAGAGAATCATTTTCAGAATATTTTCTATTTACTATAATTATTAGAATATTAGGATTAAAATCATTTATTTTAAATGATCATAAT
Organism: Lathyrus sativus; assembly: GCA_963859935.3. Classification (NCBI taxonomy): domain Eukaryota; kingdom Viridiplantae; phylum Streptophyta; class Magnoliopsida; order Fabales; family Fabaceae; genus Lathyrus; species Lathyrus sativus. The sequence continues at coordinate 43,377 of CAWUDS030002251.1, read as the reverse complement.
AGTAGAATTTTCTCAAATATCTTATTAATCTTAAATATTAATAAATAAAATAAATTTAAATATAAGATATAAGTTTACATTATTCAATATATTTAATCAAATGAAAACATATGTGATAAATAAATAATGTATTTTAACTCAAAATGATCACAATAAGTTAATTTGCAAAATAATATAAGTAATAAATTAATAATGTATTTTATTTAAAATAATCACAATAATAAAATACGCAAATAATGTGTTTTATTTATAGGACTGATATAGTTTTATTGATTATTTAATTTTGAATACTACTATGAATATAGTATTTAATCTATACTTTAGAACTCACATAATTATAAATATAAAAAATATTGTTTTATTACCCATATTTTAATTTAATTAAAAAAAATAAGAATATAAATTTGTTATTTGTTTTTCATTTTTGTTTGATCTTTTTAATTATTTCACTTTATTTAATATTTTTAATAAAATAAATAATATATTTTATTTAAAGTAAGCACAGTATAGAATATGCAAAAAATTTATAAATAAAAAAAAGATCAAACGAAAATATAGTAAATAGAAAACATTCTATTTATAGTAAATTGGTCCTAGTATTCTAATAATTATAGTAATTATAGTAATTTTCGTTTTATTTATAGGACTGATATAGTTTTATTGATTATTTAATTTTGAATACTACTATGAATATAGTATTTAATCTATACTTTAGAACTCACATAATTATAAATATAAAAAATATTGTTTTATTACCCATATTTTTATTTAATTAAAAAAAATAAGAATATAAATTTATTATTTGTTTTTTATTTTTGTTTGATCTTTTTAATTATTTCACTTTATTTAATATTTTTAATAAAATAAATAATATATTTTATTTAAAGTAAGCACAGTATAGAATATGCAAAAAATTTATAAATAAAAAAAAGATCAAATTACTATTTACTATAATTATTAGAATACTAGGACCAATTTACTATAAATAGAATATTTTCTATTTACTATATTTTCGTTTGATCTTTTTTTTATTTATAAATTTTTTGCATATTCTATACTGTGCTTACTTTAAATAAAATATATTATTTATTTTATTAAAAATATTAAATAAAGTGAAATAATTAAAAAGATCAAACAAAAATGAAAAACAAATAATAAATTTATATTCTTATTTTTTTTAATTAAATAAAAATATGGGTAATAAAACAATATTTTTTATATTTATAATTATGTGAGTTCTAAAGTATAGATTAAATACTATATTCATAGTAGTATTCAAAATTAAATAATCAATAAAACTATATCAGTCCTATAAATAAAACACATTATTTGTGTATTTTATTATTGTGATTATTTTAAATAAAATACATTATTAATTTATTACTTATATTATTTTGCAAGTTAACTTATTGTGATCATTTTAAGTTAAAATACATTATTTATTTATCACATATGTTTTCATTTGATTAAATATATTGAATAATGTAAACTTATATCTTATATTTTCTATTTAATTTATTTATTAATGTTTAAGATTAATAAGATATTTGAGAAAATTCTACTATTATGATCATTTAAAATAAATGATTTTAATCCTAGTATTCTAATAATTATAGTAAATAGAAAATATTCTGAAAATGATTCTCTATTTATAGAATTTTTATATTTTAAGTATAATATTCAAAAATTTACTAAATTGGTCTTTATATAAAATTAATAAATCTTAAATATTAATTACAAATAAAAAAAACATGAACCGGAAGACTTTTTGGAAGTCTTCCGGTAAACAAACGAAAAAAATATGTATCGGAAGACTTCCAAAAAGTCTTCCGGTAAACATACTAAAAAAATGTGAACCGGAAGACTTCCAAAAAGTCTTCCGGTAAACAAATAAAAAAATATAAAAAAAAATTAAAAAATAATAAATTTTTATACGAGGATATTTTGGTCCAAAATTTTTTAATGTAGGGGTATAAGTATAAGTGTAGGGGTATGGGGTAAAACTTTCACCACAACATGATAAGAATCATCACAAAATAAAACGGGCCAATACAAGAAATTTCCTTCACCATTTGCACCTAAAAGTCCAAACTTTACATGTGCAACACTTTACCTAAATCACCTATAAAAATTAAATAACATCACATTCCAATCAATCAAATGAAAACCATGAATAGCCTTAACATTCAATTAGGGTCAAGCTTTCACTTCATCATACTATAAAAAGATATCAAACAACATGAATTTCATTTCACAAAGTACATTTTTCCCTTCCTAAAAATTATAAAAAATAATTAATATTTTTACTCTTTGGTCCCCCCCTCTAAAATAAAAAACCACTCTTTCTCATACCGTTAGGATACCCTATAGTGTTGTACCTTTCTAAGGACATAGGAGGGGACCAATTGACCACTTTCAACCATATTTATTTACCTTCAAAGTTTCATGTTCTAACCTTATGATTTTAGGAATGTTATATTTTATGTGTAATAATTTTGTTTTGATTATGTTCCCAATGCAAGTTTACAAGATTAGTAATCAACATTTATTTCCCTTCTTCATTGTTGTACAATTGTGTACCAATGTCATTCATTATTCAAGGCTTTATGGATATGAGTTTGTCAATTTCAAATTCTATATTTGGTGACTAGATCATCTAGGACTAGATATTTAATACTATTTACTATACACACCCCCTCATATCATTTTGATATCTAGTAGTCTATTAAGATAAAGACCAATTTCAAAATTTTAAAGAATAACACTATTTTTTTTATCACAAAAAAGTGTAATTCGTTTTCTAATAATATTGTTTTGACCAACTTTATAAAATATTGTGATATGAGGATTTGTCACAATTTTATTATTTAAAAAATGGGTTTCGTTAAATATAAATATAACAGATTAATTGATTTTATCGATAGTATAAAAAGTTTTACACTGTCAATATATTACAATCATCCGTTGATATTATTTTTCAAATACTTAAAATAAAAGTAAATTTTTTTAAATTAATCAGCATAGTATAAAAAATCTTTATATTAACCGTGCATATAAATTAAATTTTAAATATAATATAAAAATAATTTTTAATCTCAATTCCAAAATAATATAAAATTATTTTAGTGTATTAGGATAAATATTAATATTTGTAGAGTATAATAATAATAATAATAATAATAGTAAAATCTTATTCAATATATATATATATATATATATATATATATATATATATATATATATATATATATATATATATATATATATATATATATATATATATATATATATATATATATATATATATATATATATATATATATATATATATATATATATATATATATATATATATATATATATATATATATATATATATATATATATATATATATATATATATATATATGTATGTGTGTGTGTGTAATATTTTATCATATTTTCATAAAATTCATTAATATATAATTTTTTAAAATAAGGTTTTTTATAAGGTTTTTTTTTTAAAACCTTCATCAACTTCCTGTAATTTAATAATATTTAAACTTATCTATTCTTTTTGTTGCATAATTTATCATCAACAATTGCAATAAGTTAAATAAGACTTTAACATTTGATTTACTAACAAACTAAAACCAAACGTGATTTGACATTTTGCAGCACAAGATCTAAATAAGTGAACTTTCCATTAAACATAATATTAATTATCATCCATCAAATGAAACATTTAGCACTTGTATTAATAATAATAATAATAATAATAATAATAATAATAATAATAATAATAATAATAATAATAATAATAATAATAATAATAATAACAATAATAATAATAATAATAATTATTATTATTATTATTATTGTTGTTATTATTATTATTATTATTATTATTATTATTATTATTATTATTATTATTATTGTGAGATTTTAACATGGAGTAAAAATTAATTTTATTTAATTATAAATAAACAAATATTTTTTAATCCTCTCTATTATTCAGTGTTTTAAACACATAATCCAACCGGTCGATCGAACCGATTAAATTAAAAATTGGAAAAATAATCGATTTGGTCAGACTGTTAGATCAGGTAACTCATTAAATCAGTAAGTACCGGTAAAAACCGGTGAACCAGTGATTTTAAAAAGTTAATGGATTAAATATTTGATTTTTTTTCCTAAACAAAATGACGTGGTTTTTGATAATTTAAAATAAATTAAAATAAAAATAAAAATATACTTTGTTTAAAACTTATTTTGAACAATTTTTTCATATAAAAATTAAATTTATTAGACATCGCTGATTATTTTACTATTCAGTTTTGTAATTAGAATTCGTTCAAAATTTATTTGAATTTATATTTTGTTATGTGTCATGACTATGCTTAGAATTTGAATTTAATGAATGAACTTGTAAAATTATTATATCTTGAAATTTTGTATGTGTTTTAATTTTTTTAGAGACCTAGTCATTTGGTTCGATCAATTTAATAACTTTATATTTCTGTTATAGAAATTCGTTTATTCAACCAAATCATCTGATTTAATCCAACTTAGTAATGCAATTTGACCAATGATCTAATTGTTCGAACAATGAACCAGTGATCTAATACCTTTACGAATTTGATGACCGATCTAATTTTTAAAACACGTCTCTTATTCACACTACACTCATTTTGAGTAAAAATAAAGTCCACATTCTCGCATTTAAGCATACTTGATTGAGATTGGACTGTTAAATTTAAAATAATCAATTGTGGAAAATTAAAGTTGTTTTGTGTGAGAGAATTTCTTAATCTACTCATTGATACTGTTAGGCACCTCGCGGAATTCCTTTTATGCCCCTTGCTTTCGGAGATACACATCCGGACGCACCATTTGTTATCTTTATGTTAGATGCTTTCGGAGACACATACAGAAAAAGTTCCGTAAATGCATCTCCAAAATCTTATCAAAACAAGTTTTTAAAAAAATCAAGTTTCGTTGGTCGCAGATGGAAATTAACTATTGCAGATGAATATAAAATAACATACATCTGTAAATAAAATAATATATATATATATATATATATATATATATATATATATATATATATATATATATATATATATATATATATATATATATATATATATATATATATATATATATATATATATATATATATATATATATATATATATATATATATATATATATATATATATATATATATATATATATATATATATATATATATATATATATATATATATATATATATATATATATATATATATATATATATATATATATATATATATATATATATATATATATATATATATATATATATATATATATATATATATATATATATATATATATATATATATATATATATATATATATATATATATATATATATATATATATATATATATATATATATATATATATATATATATATATATATATATATATATATATATATATATATATATATATATATATATATATATATATATATCATAAAAAAATAGTACATAAATGTCATCAAAATATATACATAAAAAAACACATCACAATCACTATTGTGTGTGCCTGACAGCATCTGCATCCCCTCCTCTGCCTCTGCCTCTGCCGCCTCGTCTGTCTCTACCGCCTCCTCGACCGTCCGATATGCATCCTCGATCATCGATCACCCCCGTCCTGGCATGATGTCTAAGATACATAAGTGCCCTCTTAATGATCTCATCTAATACACGTCTGTGGTCAGACCCCTTAGGAAAGAAATCGACGACAATGCATGACCGCCCCATCTCCACTATCTGATGACAGCGAGGCAGGACATCCTAAGTGTAGTCCAACTGAGACTGTTGCTTCTCTAAGATCTCCTGATGAGCTGGTCTGGACGGTGATCCTTCTGCAGTGGGCACCATGTATGGGTGTAAGATGGTGAAAAACCATATGATGTAGCCATCAATGCAGTTTCAGTCTCTCGGCCCTCTGGTTTCCCAAGCCTCATCCGGTACTATGTGTGTGTGGTAGTCAAGAAAGATCTCGTCTATATGCCTATGGGTCAAGCCGAGAGGAGCGAAGACAGATGTGTGTCTGGGTATTGTCTATGTATACCCGAACTGCCGCATGACGCACTTGGGCTAATATGGAACAATGATGGTCGAACTGTATGCCAGCCATCCTGAGAATAGTGATATGTTTTCAAATGGGCACGTCTCGTGGTGATTGGCGTAGACGTCATAACGGATGTCCTCAGCAACTAGGCGATCCAGAAAAACTCTGTAAGGGTCGACTGCCTAGTTCCCCTTGAGCGGGATAAAGGCACGGGCACACGATATCTGCTCTGTGTAATCAGGCACACTCCCTCACCCATAGATCATGGGAAAGTGTTGGAATATCCGAGCCTGAAATGAAAATAAAAAACATAAGGATCAAGCATTATCACGAATATAGAATGGAAATAAATGAAAAAAGTTATCAGGATATAAGATTGTTACCACAAGTAATGACACGCTACCTGCCAGAGTCTCGGTCTTCCACATGCATCCCTCTCCCAGCCTCGAGTACGTGTAAGCCAGAGTAGCCGCCCTCCAGTTGTACTCATAGATCCGTGTGAAATCCAAAAAGTACCTCAGGTAAGCAACGTCGACATATGTGGAGGAAGTGTCGATAAATAGTTGTGTGCCAACTAAAAATAGAAAATAACACCTCAGCACACGCTGTCTGTGTATCTCAACCTCAATTGGATCACCATCTTCCTGGCGTGCAGTAGCAAGCGCCTCACAAAATCTACGTGTCAGAATGAAGATCCGCACATGAGCCCTCTGGTCTTATCCACCTCATCATGCGCCTGTAGTGGATCAGTATCAAGCTCCTCGATCAACATCTCTCTCACCTCTTCCTTCTTCATCCTACCATGATGGAGGAGGGTGCCCCTGATCGATATATGCAACAGACAAGAGATGTCGTCCAGTGTAATAGTCATCTCACTGTGCAGTAGATAGAAGGAGGACATTTTAGGGTGTCATCTCTTCACAAATCCCATCAACATCTTGTTGTGGATCAGTGTGTAACCGATCTCACAAAGGTCCTTCAAACTAGAGGCAACAAGGACATCCTAGAACCAAGCCTCCTGTGGCTGCTCCAAAGATAATATCTTCCGCCCATGGTTGTATAACTTTTGCGGCTCACGGGTCTAAAATTTTTTCATAAATAAGAAACACTGTTAGTAATCAACAATGGTACAACTTATAAATTTCCAATGAAAAAAAATAAACAATCTGAGTAATGTTACCTATTTATCCCAGATATGCCTGACAGTATGGTCGACGTACCCTGTCAGTAGGGACATATCTGAGGGAACCCTTGGGAAACCCTCAGGCTCATCGTCGTTGTTGTGACCAGTATCCTCCGGTGGGGGTCATCACCCCCTAAAGGTGGCACTAGAGCAACATCATCGGCAGAATAAGGAACATGAGTATCCCGACAAGGCCTGCGGGATGGCGGAGCCTGTGATGAACCCTCAGCTGAATCCCGATGCCTCCGGGATGAAGAAGTCAATGATGGGATGGGATACAAGGTCAAGGGAGTGTCCTAAACATGTGATGAATAAGGCTGTCCAGTAGGCTGTGCCTCAGCTGTATCGGCCTCGATAACGGTGGCCTACCTCTCTCGCGTCTCACAGATGCATGTTGCGAAACTTGTACAAGTCGCAATCTACCGTCTCTGTCTTCCATAATGTCTGCAATGGAATAACTAAGAAAAAACAATTAGATACAAATAAATAAATAAAATGAAAAAAAGAATTAACATTTTATACTTCTAAATAAACAAACATGAAACAAGTTCCATAGATGTATCTACGAAAGAACCTATAATTTACAACGTTTGGGTTGTTCCGGAGTTGCATCTACGAAAGTGCCCTAACGTTAAATTGTTCTGTAGATGTAGATCTGGAACAACCTGCAACTCAAAGGTTACGACAATGGCGTCCCTTACCCATGCAAATGTGATTTTTGAAGCCCTGATCATCCGTCTCAGCCAACAAACAATACCTATATTGTCTCGTAAACTATGTTTCTAAAACTATCTAAAGATTTCTACCCCTAAAACTATATTCTAACTCGTTTGCGGGAAATACTCGAAAATACCTCGGAAACTCGAAAACTTACTGATTTATCGAGCTTTGAATGTGTTGGTGTTTCTTGATCGTTGAAATGAACACTTCTTGTCGAACTTGATTGAAAATAATGAAGTTTGGTGGAAAAATATTTTTTGAGTTGAGAGAGTTTAGAGAGTTTGAGAATGAGAAGATGAAAAATGAACAATGACGGAGGAGAAAAGACTCTGGCGCGCATGTATTCTAATTTGTTCCGGAGCTATATAAACGGAAACCTTTCGTAGATGTAGCTCCGGAAAAAAACCAACATTGAGTATAAAAAATGTGCGTCCGAAGATACATCTCCAGAAGTGAGAGGTATTTTTGGAAACGCACATGGTGCATAAGAATCCCAAGAGGTGGGGTAAGAAATTCTCTTTGTGTGATTATTACAAATCAAACATTCTAAATCATAAAATTATATATCTGGTCCATAATGAGTGATCCATTTAAGATAAGAATATGTCACAAAATAAACAAAATAAATGACTCATTTCAATTTCCAATACATTTTCCAATTCTACCTCTAATTGATACTCCCACTAGTTCTTAATATAAGAAAAAAATATTTTATAGATTTATTAAAGAATAAATGTATCTGGACTACATATAGTCAATAAATTGAGTTTTCTAGAAATTTAAAAAATAACTTTTTCTTATATTAAGAATAAAGAGTATTATTTTCATCATTCTTAATATTTGATAAGTGATACTTTAGTAAAAAATATCATATCTCTTTCATTGTTTTTCTATGAATATAAAAAGTAACTTTTTGGTAAAACACTTTTCTTGGTCCCTTAGCTATCCTTGAGTTCAGATTGATCCCTTAATTTTTTTTCGTGTCAGATTGATCCTTAACTCTTAAAACATATCATGTTAGTCCTTAACGTCTAATTAGCGACGGAAAATTTAAAAATTGATCGTTAAATTCGTCGCTACAGTATCAAAAGGACTAACATGAGATATTTTAAGAGTTAACGGACTAATCTGACACGAAAAAAAAAATTAAATGACCAATTTGAACTCAAGGGTATAACTAAGAGACAAAAAATAGTATTTTGCCTAACTTTTTTTTATATTAAGAACCAGAAGAGTATTACTTTCATCATTTTTAATATAATACTTAATAAGTGATCCTTTAGTAAAAATATTATTATATCTCTTTTATTTTTTTTAATCTGTGTGAAATTGTCAACTGAATTCCTCATTGTTAAATAATATAAACATAATTAAGATTATTAAAATCCTTGAATGTGACTTTTTTTGGTTTAAAAATATGATTCTTTTAAGCATACTAAAAACACACTCAACAAATTTTCTCAATTCCTCTAAAAAACAATCTAAATCACATTTCATCTAGTTAAAAAAAAATTGATTCCTTTAGTTACCTAAAGAGACATGATACGTCAAGAGTTTTCCAAGAAAATGATGGACACATAGATTGATAGTGCCAAACCAAGACACCTTCACTATACAACAACAAACCCATGTTCTAATTTCCATAACAATGAAAAAGAAACCACATCATAAGAAAAGAATATAACAAAAAAAGTTGAGTAATCCAAATATACACAATCTTTCTATTAGAAAGGGCCACTGAAAATTTTCCAAAAATTGAATACATGTAAGTGATCACAAGCTTCCAATTCTGAAAACTTCTATGTGTGCTGTTCCTTTTCTCTTTCTCATCACTACAAGTTTTTAACCAAAATAATAACATTGTCATTGCTAGTAGCTCAATGTAATAATCCAATGAACTTTCAACAAAATAGTATATATCTATACCACTTGTGAAAGTGTGCTGCTTTTTACTTTACATCTGAGCATGTAACCAATTGGTCTATCTGACTCAGTTTTTTTCTTTGTTAGTGTTAGTGTCTGTTTTCATGTCACAACCACTAGCAAGGAAAACACTCCAAATATTGCAAAGGGCATATGCACTATTTTGGACTAATTGTTGTTCTACTTTTGGGTTACATTTATATAATAAACCTTGTTTAGTAAGCTCCATAAGGACTAAAATTTTGTAAGGGAATCACATTTATCATGCAGAGGGTATTTCAACTTTAAACCACTTTTGTGACAATTCTTTAGTACTCAACATAAAAAATTAAAGGAAGACTCTTTTATCTGTCCAACCGCAGACTTTAGTGGCCGCAAGGACTTTGTTTTGCCACTTTTCGATTTTAGGGGTGATAAGATCCGCCCGTCCCGTTTGGCTTTTGACGGGTTGAGATAAGATTTTTGATATACTTTTCTATTCAATCTATTCAGTTTTTTGATGGAACCTATTTAAATAGGTCGGACATGTCGTTTATCAACTCTAAATATATTATAAAAGACATTCATTTTTCTGATGATAAATCTCTTTGATACAAGATGACTTACGTGCACGCTTGCGCAAATCATCATACGAAACTATTTTTAAATTTTGTTAAGATTAGGTAATTTTGTTATTAAACTAATAAGGTGATTAACCACCTCAACCCTACTTAATTTCTTTTTTCTTTTTCTTAACCTTTTTCTTCTTTTGTGGACCCCAATAAACCCTACCAATTCAAAAAGTCTCGTCTCTCCCCCTTTTCTTTTTATCTCACATATCAAAGAGTGCGAAATCAAAGACACTCATGGAGTTAACATGATCATATCCTTCACTCATCACATAGAAAACTAAATCACACAATTTCTTCAACCTTCACAAATACACACAAAAAGAGACATAAGTGAGAGAGAGAGAGAGAGAGAGGCAAACATAACATAAACACTAGTGAGTAAGAGGTGATGGGAAATTACAGGTTCAGATTGTCTGATATGATGCCTAATGCTTGGTTTTACAAACTAAGAGACATGGGAAAAACAAGAAACCAAACACCAACATCTCAACAACATAGGAAGAAAAAACAATCTTCAACCTCAACAACCTCAAACACAACAAACTCATCATCATTAACATCATCAAAATCAAAGCAACCCTACCAAATCAATCCAAGAAAATCTTACTACTTCACAAGAGAACTTAACCAAACAAACAACAGAATCTACAACACTTCACCACCAAGAAAATCATCACCAAAACAAAGACCAAAAAGAACATCACCAAAATCTTCACCATCATCTTCACTTGATAGCTCTGCAGAATCAGAATCCCCTGACCCTGAAATCAGAACAGACCGTGTTCTTCTTCCAACAAATGACATCATAATCGATGTCGACAACAATTCTCTCGTAGCAACAAGAAAAGACGATAAGCTAAAAGGGTATGATTCCTTATCAGAACTCATGAAACTTCCTCCAATTGTCACCAAACCAGAGAATTTCAGTTACTTGCTCAACTATGCAAAGAAGAAAGAAACAAAACCCAGAAACAAAACTTCATCAAATGATGAACACAACGTTAAAGGGTCACTAAAAGTCAAGATTTTGAAGGAAGAACATAGGAACACAAACACAAACACAAACACACCAAGTAGAAGATTTTCTATTACTTCACCAGGTGTGAAGCTTAGGCTCAATTCACCAAGAATCTCAAGCAAGAAAGTTCAAACACACGGCCGAAAAAACATCTCCTCGTCCGGTGCTAATCGGAGAAGTCTCTCCGATAGTTTCGCAATTGTGAAGTCATCGATGAATCCACAGAGAGATTTCAGAGAATCAATGGTGGAGATGATTGTTGAGAACAACATTAGAACATCAAAGGATTTGGAGGATCTTCTAGCTTGTTACCTTTCTTTGAATTCAGATGAGTATCATGAAGTTATTATCAAAGTGTTCAAGCAAATTTGGTTTGATTTGACTGATAATAAGTAGAACAAGGTTGTTTAAGTTTATGTTTCACACACAAAATTTATGTTCATATTCTTAGTGTGTGAGGAATATCTTGGTTGTTTAATACAGACTTTAGTGCTTAAATGTTTCCAATTATGTGGAAAAGTGAAATTCAATGGTGAAACTAAGAGCATAATTTATTGTACAATGTTTGTAATGAAATTGAATTGTATATTTTTTTTTGGTCACATGAAATAAAAGTTAATCGAGTTGAGTTTCCGTGGTTTATTGATTCACCGAGTTAGAGTAGTTTTCAAGGCTCAAAGAACGCTTATAAATTATTTTAAAAATTTCATATTGATAATTTCTCGATGTATGATTCATCTTCACACTAACTTAGTCAATTTAACAATCAAATTGTATTAGGAGTGACAAAATAGATCTGACCGACCAATTATGTCAGTTTTCTATTTCATATCGATGACTACACTAACTTAATCAATTTAACGATTGAATTGTATTAGAGATGACAAAATAACTTTAATCCATCAAACATGTCTGTTTTATATGTTTTAAATTTTAGACGAATAAAATTTTAATCTTCATTCTCTAATATCTCTTCCGCCGCGTCTAGATTTTTTTTCCTGACTAGGTTGTTTAAGCAAATTTTAGTCATGAATGCAAAGCCCACATGTCTGTTTTATTTCATCCCGCTCTCATTTTTTTTTCCTCTGAGTCAACTAAAATTTAAGTTTGCACTCTCAACTATGTTAGTCTTCTTTTTTTTCAGGTTTCTCGCAGCTAAAATAATGTAGTTTTGTACTTTTAGAACTTGTGGATATGAAAACTCAAGATAGGCTCTTAATTACTACTCCATTGAAATAAAAATGATAGAAGTGGGGAACAACATTAAATTGAATTTCTTAGGTCCAGAATTCAGATTACATGTCACTATTATGACTGACATACAAACGTGTATAAATGGATTGTACACAATAAGGCTTCATTTGGACCATTTCATGTGTGTTTATAAAGTCTAAATAAAGATTGCTAATATAAGCCATTGTTGTCATCTTCTATAACAAAAACTTGGAGCACAAAACTTGTTTCTGAATTTCAGTACCCTTTTCCAGTCCCCTCATGGACCCAAACTTGTTTCAGAATAAGACATAACTGTTACAAGTTTGCATGTATTGTTATTTGTTAATATTTTAAGGGACATTATTGGCTGCAATTTCTGACAATTTCTTCCATTTCAACTTTGTATTTTTTATTTTATTTTATGAAATTATTGTTACTACTATTATTTCTTACAATTATATTTATCATTATAATTGGAATTATTTTTATTTTATTTTTTATTTTTTCACACCCCAAAAGAAATATCACTTTTATGTTTGAAGTACATATAAATGATTTTGATTTTGCGTCTTTCATTCAAAAATTTAAAAGGATTCTATCCTAGCCAGAGCATGCAGCTTTTAAGTTATTGTATATTCGTTGTCTTAAAAAATTAAATAAAAGAGGAAAAAGCTATATGTGTACTATAAAAATTATCATTACACGTACTTTTTGTTTTTAACATGTCTTTTAGGCTAATTATTTAGAAGGAAGATGAAATGTATAGTCCTTTTTTTTATTGAAAATAATATACAAGTTTTGGGATTGAGGATTTTAGATGAGATATTGGTCGGTGCATTTTGATACACCTTTTTTTATGTTTTGACTTAGTCATTTCTATAGTTTAGTTTGTTTAATTTCCTATTTTATGATGTTTTTACAATTTAATTTATTTCTAGTTTTATTTGATTTTCGTTTGTTATTTTCAACATTAGCAGCTTTTAATAAAAAATCATAATTGGAGCTACAGGAATCGGATCGAGGCATTCTACTAGTCGTTGGAAAGCTAAGGAAGAGATCTACAACTTTCATGTTTCAAGAAGAAGCTGATTCGGATTGCTTGAGTCTCGAATAATTCGTTGAAGTTTCTGACTTGTGATAATGTAGTTGTTTTTTCCTTTTGGGTCTGGTTTAGGTTTCCGACCCAGTTGAGTGTGTAATATAAACCTTATTCTGTTTATAAGGTTGTTGTTGTGATGCAAAACGGCTACCCTAGTTTTATTCTGAAAATTCTTTGTTTTTACAATTGTAATGGAGAACTAATTTCCTTAGGTTAATCTGCTGTAATCGGTTTCCGCTGACACTTTGAGGTTCCTTTAATTTTTAATAAAAACTATTTCCTTTCAATTCTTCTCTGTGATATTTTGTTTGCTTAATTCAATTTATCTTAGGGGTGATTGATTTATTTCGATGATTTCATGTTCTTATGCTTTAATCTCGTTTGCTTAATTCGCGTATGTTCCCGTGTTTGCTTAATTCACGGTTACTGTATCTAATCTGTTTTCTTAATTCGGAAATTAAGAATATGTGTCGTATAATAACAATTGCGCTTGTTTGATTATTATTATAATCAAGAAGGAGATATAGTCCACTTAAGAATTGAGAATTAATTGGATCGATGATAAGTTAGGAAACCGAAACAGCAGGTTAACTGTTTCAATTTATAATTTTAATCACTTTTTATTTTGAATCACTTTTTTTTAAATCCAAACCGAACCCCCCCCCCCATATTCCATTACTGTAATTAGTTAATTACTACAAGAATCCTTGCGATACGATACTCGAGTCATTGTCGCTAAACTATTGTTTTTCAAACTACTCGCTTTTGATCCGCGCGTGACAGCGGATCAGATATTTCGTTTTTTATTTCTATATTAGAAAAAACCTATAAAATACTTTTTATAAATAAATTTAAATGTTATTTGTGTGTGATGATAATTAGGGTAATAGATAGGTATGTCTGTTCCGTCAAAATTAAATTTAAAAAAAGGGACGAACATAAGTGAAGGTTCGAGTCTAAAACTTTGACCATTTATAAAAAGAATAAAAACGGAGTTTAGTGAGATTGTGGACACTACACATTTTAAATTTAAAAAAGAAAAAGAATTTGATTTATGTCAGCACCGACAAAAACCTACAAATGTTGGGATGAAGTTCAAAAAGGTTGTTAGTCGATGTAGATGTTTTAAAAAGGGGATGTCCAAGAAGATAACTTCCAAAGTTATTGACTTAATGCATCTTTCTTCACAATTAAGGAATCTACATAATGAAAATCTTCTCCAACTAAGGACGTGTTAACCGATTCACTTGGAATAGGCAATCATTTAGTTCAAAAAAGAGTTGCAAGGAGTAATTAAAAACAATGTGGTTGGTAGAGGTTGAAATTCTATTTGATCAACGACAAGATGTCACCCACAATGTTGAAACAATGTTTGAGACAATATGATATGCAAGAAGTGAAGAACAAGTAAACAAATTAAATAACACAGATAATTGTCAATCCAATTTAGTGTAACATTCCTTATGTATGGAGGGCATCGGTATAATGAAAGGAAATTCACTAAGTCAGTAGTCATAGTACATGATGGTCTCATATGAACTCTCCTAACTCAGTGTCCTTTTCCTAATACTACCCATAAATTTTGATTCAAACTCCCCTTGAATCAAATACCACTCACTTTCACTCAAACACTATCTCAAGTGTATTAAGATAAGAATTATATGTTGTGTGATAAATCACAATTACAGACCAAATACTCTACCTTTCTAAAATAAAAAAGTGTCATACCCTAACTTTTAACCTTAAGATCTCACGTCTTTGTGCATCATCTTGCATAACATTTCTAGGTCAATCATGCATTACATAGCTAACTAGGTCTTTATACTTTGTGTTGTTTGCTTTTGTTCACTGATGAACTAGGGTTTCCTACTGGTCATTGTACTCAGAATTTCTTAGAAGCTTTGTGTATGTCTTAAGGAGAATTAGGGTTTCCTGTTCGTTATGGTCATTTGAGGATTGGTTCTGATTTTCGTGGAAAGTTGTGTTACAAGTTGTATCTGAGAATTCCCCAAGGCATGGTTGTGCGGGCAATAAAGATCAAGCAAGATTTATTCTTATTCATGAAGTTGGATCATCATTTAAGTTTCTTTTGATATTAAAAGAAAAAGTTTAGACTTTCTTGTTGATAGTTTGTGATCAATATGTTTGGAAGTGGTAAGAATCTTGAATCGGGTTTAGGCAAGAAAAACTCAAGACTCATGAAAGCTCAAATTGATTCATTGTTTTTATAAAGTTTAAGTTCAAGCTATGATTGGATTCGTCCGAGTTGCAATATTCAAAGAGTTAATTCACCATTCAAAAAATTCAAGGTTGCAAGTTAACTTCAAATTCACTCCAAAGATTCAAGGTGTACAATTTAACATTAAGATTCGATGTTTCTTGAAAAGTTCTTTACAAAGCAAGAGAATTGGTCTCATTACAAAAAAATTCAAAAGTTTCATAAACTTTACAAAAGATCAATGGCCACCATTCATGCTTGCAAGCAAGATCCTTATTGCCCTTAAGTTATGATGTTTACAAAAATCAAGGTTACATCAAAATTAAAAAGCAATTATTTTTTAGCAGAAACCGGTGCGCAAGAGCGAGTGCAATCTCTTGACATGTTAACGAATGGTGAATGCAGTCTTGATAAAAACTTTGATGATAGCCACGTTTGGTCACACATTTTCTTATAAGAAAAAAAATATTTTTTCATTACTATCATTTTCTGGTCATGTACCGCAGCCATCTAAGAACCTACACAATGAAGAGAGGTTATGGTAGTAGCAATAGACGTCCAAATTGGAAGAAAAATATCATCATCAAATGTGCTCAAAATAATGCTACAACATGTTAAACTGAAAAAGGAAAGAATCGAGAACAATTCACAAACATGTCTAAAAAACAATCAGGCAAACATGAAACTACTCACAATGTTTCAACAGCATCACGACAAGATCGAAGAAAATGGAAAGCTCGGGATTCACACAATCAATTCAAAATTCTAATCATTTAAGCCTATATAAGGAGTTTTAAAACATAAGGTGGGCAGAACCTTCTCACGACCAAAAATCATCAGACCAATAGCAACAACAAATCATACGCACAAAGGGCAATGAAAAATAAGAGTTGATTTTGAGTGAGTAGTACCTATAAGAAAGACACACTTGTGGAAGCATACATACACACACACACACACACACACGAAGAAACGCGCATGTTAAGAATCAGATGCAACATCACATGCATTCACAAAAAAAAAGCATAATTGTAGAAGTTCACAATACCATCATCACATACATAACAACAACATTGAGAACAACTGAGTTTTTTCATAACAAATCTGCACGAGCAAATGTATACGAAATGAGGAAATACGCAGGGGCAACGAACGAATTGAAAAACAAACACATAAGGAGGAAAAACAATAAGCACACTCACAGAAAGCATAGGATTTCAAGCTTTGAAATTACTAACCTTCATTGCACCCAAATATCATTGCCAGGATGCTAATATTCTGGCGTCACCGCTACGACATTCCACGATTCATTATCGGTAAGTATTGTCTCTTTTCTCTTATACTTATTGTTGATGTTTACCTTGTTCGATTTATTTGGACGAGCATGATGAGGGTTAACCGAGAGAGATAGAAAGTGAAGCGAGAAAGACGACGCGAGAAGCTCGCGCGAGGTTGGAAGCTGCGAGCAAGAGAGGAGATAAGTTCGGGTCTAGCCATTGTCTACGAGCAGAGAGAAAGAAGGAATTAAGGCTAACGAATCGCAGGCAAGAAAAAAGACGGAGCCATAGCGGACAAGAGGGTGGAAAGGAATCATAGCAAGAGGGTGGAAATAAATTAAGCAAATTATGTTTTAGCCAAAAAATTCCGAAAGGGGAGATTGTTAGTTCCATGGTTTTAGGATTGTGTCGCAACTGCGAAAAGGGTCGGTGGAAATAACCAGAAGAGTCGCCACCGAATGTTATTTATCCTAAAGAGAGGGAAAGGAAACGATCAAAGAAAACCTGAAAGAATGGAAAAGACAAGGTCATCGCAATCAAATCTTGGGTTTGGGAGTCGTTTATGCAAGGGGAAGGTATGAACACCCCTCACGTCCGTTGTACTCAACGAGATCCACGCTTGTTGTCTAATCAAATGGTGTGTTTATCTAAAAGCTATTGCTAAACGGAGGAGGGAAAGAAAAAGGAGTCTCGATAGGACATCGTCGCCCTATGCCTACATATTCCCTCGTACAATGGGAAAGTCAGAGTCAACATAGTTCAGGAAACTACGGGTGATGGGGGGAAGGTTGCTCTCCAAGACATCGTCATCTTGTGCCTACATATCTTGGTGATTTTTGATGCGCAACAAAAGTTCTTGTGATCAATGCAAAGCCAAGACTATATATAAAATCCTTCATGTTATAGGCAACTTGAAACAAATCTTGTAAGGTCATGGAAAATGGAGTTGAAGATGTTTCCTCATTATGTCAAGAATGACTTAGAAAAAAATCTAAGTTATTGAAAGTTGACCTCTTTGTAAGCTTGAATTTGAAGCCACGTAACTTGGTGAGTTTTGATCCAATGAATATGTTCTAGTAATGGATAGACAGCTTGAAGAATGATCTTCAACTTTCATGTTCAAGTGATTTGAGGTCAAGAACTTAGTGAAAAATGCCATAAAAGTTTGGTCCAAAAATATGCCTAGAAACTTGCCAAACTTGACATCTTTGAAACCCTAACTTGGGAGCATCATAACTTGAGCTCTACATATCCAATGGAGATGATATAACACTCAAAATAAATCTTGGAGGACGTTCTACAACTTTCATGTTTTGGGAAAATTCATTTGAAACTTGTATCATCATGTAAGATAGGCTTGAAAATAGGTGCTTCAAGCTGAATTTCTATACTTAGAAAAATTTATAAGTATTGAAATGACAAAATCTTGATTTTCTCAACTTTAGCTCATCATACCTCTCAAACTATGGATATTTTGGACTTGCTTAACTCTACTAAAGTGTAGTTCATGATTTTCTCTTTAATTTGATAACATGTTTGCTTCAAATGGATCAAGGATGAGAAAGTTATGGAGGTTGCAAAATGGCTAGAATTTAGGGTTTTCCACACTTAGAAAAATTTCACTAAAACCCTAATTCAACCAATCTCCTGATTTTATGTTTCCTCTTGACTTTACTTATTCCAAACATATGAAATCACTTGAAAACACCTAGCATACCCTTGGTTGACCTTGAGATCCAAGATATTGACCCCATTGAATCATAGTTGTCTTTTGTTGACCAGATGAAATCCTAGGATCATTTCCACTGATTAAAGCTCTTGTGATGGTTTATGATGACACATAATCCATGTAAAGGACCCTCAAGGTGTGTGTTAAGCTTTAGAATCATGTCTTACCCAAAAAAATAAACACAAATGCCCTTTGAACCAAAACCCTAGTCTAGTTGCCCATAATATAGGAGGATGAGATCAATGCTTGTGTTCTTTATTCAAGTGGTTGAGTGACATGTCTTGATGATGATGGAGACTTTGTGACTTGAGATTTCCACAAAGTTGAGCATGAACCCTTAATTGAGCTTTGAAGATGAATCTCTTCTCTTGATTATTGAATAAGATACCTTGATCCCCTGCCTAAAACCAATGTCATGCACAAATGCTAAAGTAAAATGATATGAAACATAAGCCAAGATATAAGAAAAGGGATGGGAAAATTTTGGGGTTCTACAATTTCCCCTATTCAAACAACTTGGACCTGAAGGGATGAAAATCAAACACTTTCAAACGTTCAAGGTAAAAGGTGATTGAATACCAAAAGAACCCAGAAATTTGCAAACTGCGGGGATGTACATAGGATAAAGTGGTTGCTAGCTGAAGGTGGACTTAAAAGTAGTGGGTACCAACCAAAAGTTGGGATAACCAAAGAACATGAGATACCAACCAAAAATTGGCATGGCAAGTAGTAATTGATCAAAAAGATAATAATGGCTACTAACCAAAAGTTAGGATCGCCAGAGGGTAACAATTAAAAGTTATGAGACACAGGCTACTAACAAAAAGTTAGGATCACCCAGACGCCGACCGAAGGCGATCCTAACTTTTGGTTACTAGCCATTATTATATTTTTGATCAATTACTACTTGCCAAAAGTTAGGATCACCCAGACGCTGACCGAAGGCGAATACGAAAATAATGAAGACTACCAACCAAAAGTTGGGATGAAAGGCTACTAACCAAAAGTTAGGATTGTCGGGAACGCTGACAGAAGACGAACCTACCACAATGAAGACTGCCAACCAAAAGTTGGGATAACGACTCCGCAGGGAAAATAATAGAGGACTACCAACCAAAAGTTGAGATAACATCCAAGAAGTGACAACAAACAAAAGCTGGGGGCAAAGGCTACCAACCAAAAGTTAAGATCACCAGAAAAGAAGACTACCAACCAAAAGTTGGGATCATCAAAAAAGCTATACCAACCAAAAGTTGGGATCAAGAAAAAGGTTACCAACCAAAATTTGGAATCACCGAAATGCCTAACGAAGGCGAACTTACCGCAACAAAGACTACCAACCAAGAGTTGGGATAACGACTCTGCCAGGGAAACAATAGAGGATTACCAACCAAAAGTTGGGAGGACATCCAAGAAAAGCAACGGACTACCAACCAAAAGTTAGGATAACATCCACAAAATAAATATGCTGGGGATTACCAAACAAAAGTTAGAATAACATCCGGGATAGGAAGGAAGCAGAATCAACCGACTCACGACCTGAAAAGAATACTCCGTTGGGGGAAAGAGAAGTTTAAATAAACAAACTCTGCTGGGGAGTAAAAGTAAGATGAAAACATCTACAATGATTTTTTGCTGGGGGTAAAGTACCAAAAAGTCCCCTGAATTATACCATTATCTATCAAAGAGATGTTTGGCGACAAAGGTATCAAACTTGGCTTATGCTTCGAATGCATATGTTTGAATATGGCGTAATGCTTCATACGAAATGGAAATGCTACGCATTTGGGAGGATGCAATGCAAATGACATGCAAAAGCACACCACCAAGAAAAGGTGATAAGAAGATCAACAAACAAAATTTGCTGAGGAAGACACATTGAATGGCCTTCCTGAACATAACCTATGTTGAAAATTCCACTCTGCTGAGAATTGAGAGTAGTATCTGCTGGGAGATCATCCTAAAATTTGATTTTGAAGAGTTCCAATGACCATTGGACTTTGTTAAGGATGTCATCCATCACTGACTTACTCGTCGAGGGAATCAACATCAATCTTTGCTTGGAAAGAGAAGTAAATGACATAGATCTTGTCGGGGAATAGCCTTCAACCTTTCTCTGCTGCTGGGGAATAATCTCAATCTTATCCTGTTGGGGATAAGTACACATCACTGTTGGTGAGATCCTTCTGATTTAACAACATTACCCTGTGGAGATACAAAATCTCTACTGTGGGGTAGATGCCCGACTGTATATCAACACCCTGTCTGATGTAATCAGCTTTGTTGCACCCTAAAATTTGACCAGCATTTCTTTACTTAGCTTATGTTTCATTTCATTCACATTAGCATTAGCATTTGCATTTCATTGACATGTGTGCAGGAGATCAAGGGGTATGATTACCAATCAAAAGCTATCCAAGACTATGAAGCTAGCTAAGAAGGTTATTCAAGTGTTCAAGGGTTGATATCCTTGTCAGAGAAGTTAAAAGATCCTCAGAGAGAGTGGTTGAAGCCAAGTGTGTAGGTCTCCTAACTTGAGAGTTGTGGGAAGCCACCAGATGATTCTGAAACCATGAGGTTGGACTTGAAGCCTTGAGAGAGCTTGTTAGATGTCTTGAAAGCCCTCAGGAGGCCTAGATAAGTCATTGTGCAAGATTAAGAAGCCTCAGCCATGGGTGGTGTAATCAGGGTTTGACTGGGTCAACCCTAGGCCAACTGATGATTTGGACCAGGTTGAGACCTAACTCAAGGGCCATGTGATCATGGGTTGATGCATTGAGATGCTATAAGGATGATTCCAAGGTCAACTCATCATGATTGAAGAGTTTGAGAAGTTTCAAGCTAGGGTTTCTAAGACTTGACAGTGTAAAATCCCCTAGTTTGACCCCTATCTTCAAGGCAGTTTAGCTCAAGATGTGATTGTCATCTCATCTTTCCCCCAACATAAATGTTGTAGAGCTTGCTCTTAGATTTAATTTGAGTACTAGAAGTCCTTGATAGGATTTGTAGAGCTCAAGTTATGACTTTGACAAGTTACAGGTCATCTGAGGCATGTGAATCTGGGGCCTTGAAAGTCACCCAACGTGCATCAAACGTTTTCCCAAGAAGGGTGATTCCTATTAACTTTTGGTCAACATGAATGTTGTTCCTTATCTTCTTAGCTTTCTAGAGAGTACTAGAAGTCCTTTATAGGATTTGTAGAACTCAAGTTATGGCTTTGACAAGTCAAGGGCATTTTGGTCATTTGGAGATTATAGGTCATTTCAAGCATAAGGCCATAACTCCTATTTCCAAGCTTCAAATGGAAAAATCTTCAACATCAAACTTTCTTAAAATGATTTTTTAAGGCTATTAAGGAGGTCATGAGATGTTGAAAAGGCTTGTAGCTCAAAGTGATAAAAATGACCTAAAATGAAGGCATAAGTTAAATAAGTCAAAGATGGAAATTGAAATTTTCAACCTACACATCCAAACCATGGCATGTAATATATCATTTTGACTCTAGAAAACATTTTAAAGACAATGGTTCAGCCACATTTTTGATTTGAGGTCTAAATCATGGACTTGCTTTGAAAAATGGTTACTTGCATATTAAGTAACATTTGCAAAACTTAGAATTGAGGCATGGGCAAGGAACTTGGCAAGCTAAACCATTCCAAATTGTCACTAGGGGAGAAATTGAAGGAGATTGAGATGAATTTCAAGCTGCAAACAGAATTAAGCATGGCATGATAAGTGATTCAAAATCTCATGACATGAGATATGTAAAATCTCATTGGAAGGATCTAGAGGGTTCTAGATCATCCAAACTTCATCTATATATTGAGTATAATGCATCCATGGCAAGGGTTGGTGATCATTGAAGGTTTGAGTAGTTTGGAATTGAGTTTTCATAGATTGCAATTGAAATCGGTTTCATCAATTTCCTCCATTTCCTTCCATTTTCTTGATTGGTTCTTCTTCCCTGAGTATCAAGGATTGATTCTAGATCATTTCCAAGAAGAATTGGTGGCTAGATCGTGTGGGAGCAAGGGATTTTCAGCACCTGCAACTCTTCATCGTGTTTCAAGATTGAAGCACTTTCCATTGAATCTTTTGCATACAGAAGCAAGGAGGAGGTTCAGTGATCGTGTCCAGAAGATTTAAGGGCTTCAAGTGGAGATTTCGTGCATCTGTTATTCAAGAATTTCCAGGTTTGTAACCTTCTTCCCCTAGCTTGATTTAGGTAGAATTAGGTTGAATTAGGGTGTTAGATTAGTTGTAGAATGGCCTAGGATGGTTTTCATATGGTTAATTGTGGAATTAGAGACAAATTAAGTGAGCCACAATTTTCAGTTGAGATTGGGAGATGTTGATTCTTGGGGTTTCAGAGGAAACTATGGGCATGATCGAGTTCGTGGCAAGATTTGGAGCGTGTTTCATGTTTTGACCATTTGCATTGGAGGCTCCTAGAGTGAATTAGGGTTGGGGAAGACGACCGGAGCTCCATCGGCGGCGGCCGGAGCTGGGCGCGAAGCTCAGAGCTTTGAATTAGAGAAGATGAACTTCTGACCATTGGATCTTGGTCTGACCATTGACTGGGAGAAGATCCAAGGGCTGTGTTTTATTTCTGAGTTGTGAAGGATTTCAAATGAAACGCTGCGTTTCATTTATTTGGCGCCTTGGGCTCAATAATCTAAGTGTTATCCACACCCCCTAGCAAGCCCAACCCAGAATTTTAACTGAATCTGAATGCTATTTGCACCGCGCGCTTCATTATTTTCCTTTGATTTTCATTTAATTTTCATTTTATCCATGGTTCTTGTAAAAATCATATAAAACTGAATATTAATCCAATCAAACCCATTCTTTTTGCATATTACTCATGATTGAGTCTATTATTTTTTAGAAAAAAAATATTTTCATTTCATTTAATTTCTGATTTAATTGGAATTTTGTATTTTAATTGATATTAAAATGTTTATGTTTGATGCATATTTTTGTAGAATTTTGTGTGATCTCATAGTGATGACTCTTGGCCTAATTTTTGGTATGTGATTAGATGTGTATCATCCCATAGTAATTTTATCACATTTTTGTGATGAAAATAGGTGTGCTTTCTAGATTGATGTTTAGAGACTTCCTTTTTAGGGTTTTAGGTTGATACCTTAGAATGTAGATTTTAGTTCTAGGTCCAAATTGATGATTTAATCTTTGAAACTAATATGATAGAGTCATGATTGACCTAGGTTCCCATAGTAATTTTTGTAGGATTTTACAATTGATTCTAGTATTTTAGTTAGGACTAACTTTAGTGCTAGGTTTTAGGTGACCCTAATTTACTAATTCAATTAGTTTAACTCATTAGTTCCCTCAGGGTTTGTGCTTGGTTTGCCTTTGATTGAGATTGAAGACAAGTTGAAGACAAGTAGAAGATGCTTGAGGTGGCTTGAAGTTGCTTGGAGCTTTGGGTTTGTTGGTGCCTGAAGGTGTTTGATGAAGAGTAGGAGATAGGACATAGGGAGAGCTTTGTAGTTAGAATGATTTCTTTCACAAACATGGAAAGCATCTTGTGCTTCCATTCCTCCCAAGGATTAAAAGTCCTTCCATGGTATTCACCTCCCTCCTTTGGAGGGATAAGTGATGGTACCAAGGAAGTAGAACTTTTGAGGGAACCATTCTTCTGATGTTTAACCCTTATAGGCCTCCTTTGGTGGTCAATAAGCAGTTTAATATCCTAGCTTATCCAGTTAAGTGATTTCTTCTGGTTTATGTATCTTGAGAGATGGTGGGCTTGAGTCTGAAGAGGAGGACTTCATGGAAGAAGATGATTCCTTGAGCATTGCCATTACAACTGAGGCTTGGAAAGCAAGAAGAACAGGTTGATACTTGAAGATCCAATTGAGATTGAGTGAAGAATGAGGAGTTCCTTGTTTGAGCAAGAATTGAAGGGTGAAGTTGAAACTTCTAAGTGATGGAAGACTACTCTGAGAAGCTGAAGCTTGTAGGAAGAGAAGACCAAGTTGAGACTGGTAAAGTAAGAGAGCTGAAGCTTGAAGACTGAGTTGATACTTATGAGAAGGATTCAATTGAGACTGAGAGTGGAGCTGAGGCTTGAGGACTAAAGAAAGTTGATACTTACATTGAAGCTTTGAGAGCCTGAAGGAACCAAGTTGATACTTGCAGTTAGGAGTGAAGCCTGAAGGTGGAATTGAATAAGAAAGCTGAAGATTGAAGAAGAAGATCAAGTTGAAACTTATGTTGAAGGGTTGAAACCTGGGGAAGAAAATTGATATTTGTCATGAAGGATATTTGTCTTGAAGGGTAATTGAAGTCTGAAGACTGGATTTCTGTTAGAAGAGCTGAGGCTGGGTATTGAGAGAGAGTTGTTGATCTGCTTTCTTGTCTGTTTTCTTTTCTGTAGTGCTGATATGCCTTGTTTGACTTGCTTGATGCATTAGAATAAGTCCATGACTAGACTAACTTTAATCTAGGAGCATGATTGCACTAGAGGTTGAGTTGCTCCCTCTGCTTGTATTGTTACTGTATGGCTTTGCTTGCGGGTATTCGGTAGAGCCCAACTCCCTTGCCCATGTGGTTTGTGTTTGCTTGATAGCATTTTATTCCATTTCTTCTGTATGATTGCAGTCTCTTATATCCTGCTTGATAGCATGTTTTTTATTGCTGCTGTATGATTGCTGTTATTCATATCTGGCTTGAGGTTGAGATGAGCTTGCGGAGGCTGCTGCCCCACACACATTTCCTCCCTCACTTGCATTGCATGCATTTTACAGTCATTTTACTGTATTATTGTTTACTGTTTAAGCTGATGCTTTATCTGTTTCTGTTTATCATTGATATGATCCCTTAGGACTCTCACTTCCTTTGATAAGGAAGTGATGATAGAACTTTAGGTTGAAACCTATGCATGATAACTTCTAGGAGTTCCCTGTTTCAAACTACAACTATAGGATGAATCCTTGGCATGACAACAGTAGGACTTGATAGTCTCCCTTTAGTTGAGCCTGTTCTCTTCTCATCTCAAAACAGCTTAAGATACAGTAATCATGAATGATTTCTTTCGTACGTTACGAGCCTTAAGCTATCTGAGAAAGGATTGTTGGAGAGTTTCTTTTCAACAATCTGGATGTTTAGTATGGCACCCTTTGGGTGACATGCGACGCATTCACTCTCAGGTCATAGTCTTTAGTGCGATTGAAATTGCAAACACAATAAAAAACACTTCTTTCGTAAAAGACAGAAAACAAACTTCAAACCTTTTTGCCCCGTGGGCCCATAATTCAAAGGAAAGCTTTTCTGAAGAAAAGAGTGTCGTTAAAATTCAGCGCCAACGCAAACAGGCTTTGTCCCTAACTGCTGGAATTGCTGTTTAACCCTACTCGATAAAATAGATGAATCTGAACACCCGTAAGCCGTAGTTTCCCGAACTACGTAAGCTCTGATCTCTCATATCTGTTGAGAGTACGTAGGCACAATACTGACGTATTGGCGAGCTACCTTCCCCATAACCCGTAGTTAGCCGAACTACGTTGACTCTGATTTCTCATTCTCTGATGAGAATACGTAGGCATAAAGTGCGACGCTTTGCCGAGTCATTTTCTTTTCTTTTCAAACCAGGCCTTGATAGGTAGATAATAAAACCAACCCGTCAGATAAACACCGCAAGCGTGGATCCCATCGAGTACGATGGATGTGAGGGGTGCTAATACCTTCCCCTTGCGTAACCGACTCCCGAACCCAGACAAAGGTTGCAATGACCTTGTCTTATACCTTTTCGTCAGGTTTTTCTGATCGTTTCCTTTCCCGCTCGGAGGGATAAATAACGAAAGGTGGCGACTCTTCTGTTTTGCCGGCACCTTATTTTCGCGGAAGCGACAGCTGGCGACTCTACTGGGGACGTGATAGTTTCCTGGGATCCAACGTCCCGTATGCGAGTCAGTTTGGGGATCCAACGTCCCCTGCGAGAGTCATTCCTAGCGCTTGTATGATTACTTGTTGGGTTGTGTTTATTTATCGCATTTTATTTCCCGCACTTTATTTTCAGTATGATATGATTATCTGTGCTGTTGTGGGAGGGGCATTCTGATGAGTGAGAAGCTAGACCCAGGCTTGAGTGTACTTATCATTAGTTGTGGAAATTAGTGGGCGCGTGCTTGCTTGGCAGGCACTAGTGTCTCATGAAATCCACGCTCAGACGAGGTTCTCCCGGTTGGATTCTTTTTCAACCCTTTGGGTTGAGGGGGTTGTTGGTTTGGAGGATTGTCGACTCTGGGGACCGATCATTTGTGATTCAGCCGAGTGAGGCCGCTTCATGAGCTGGTGATGCCACACCTTCTGGGTATCGTATCACCCCTCTTGAATGTCTGTGACGCTGATGAACACATAGGATGCCGAACTTGAGTCAGTTTAGGTCCATACCTGTGAGCAGGGTTGGGTTTATTGCAGGAAACTTTGACCTTCAGAATACCTGGTTTTCTTGACAGTGAATCAGTTTTGTTGGTACCAGAGGTTCGCATCATCAGACATATGATTGTTCTTGACAGAGCAGGTTTATGATTGGATCTGAGGATCTCATCAGCAGATGTGTATGTTTGTTCTTAACAGAGCAGATTTTTGGTCCTGTATCAGAGGACCTTATATTCAGATGAGTATTTGTTCTTGACAGTGCAGGTTTATGACTGGGATCTGAGGATCTCATTATCAGTTGTTTGTTCTTGACAGAGCAGAGTTTTGGTCCTGTATCAGAGGTCCATATTATCAGATATTTGTTCTTGACAGATCAGAGTTTTGGTCCTGTAATCAGAGGTCCTTATTATCAGATGGTTGTTCTTGACAAAGCAGATTTATGGTCCTATACATGGTTGTTCTTGACAGAGCAGATTTGTGATCCGATACCAGGGTTTTCTTCTTATCAGATATATTGGTTGTTCTTGACAGAGCAGTATCGTGGTTTTGTTGATACAGAATCTCCACAACATAGTTGCCTTGATCTCCTGCTGCAGGATTGCATTTTACATTGCTTTGCATACTCATTTGCATTTCATTAATGTGTGTCTGTGTTGCAGGTACCGTTTTCCCTGATCCAGGATTTCTTGCCTCCTATTGTATTGTTATGGGTTCTCTGAGGAAGACCGTGGCTTACAAGCTCCCTGCCCCTGATGTGGTTCAGCTGACTGGTTTGATTGCTTTAGCAGATGATTCTGTGAGAGATGAATTCAGAAAGTCTTACGGCAAATTGCTCAGTTTGGTTCGTAAACCTTCTGCGTTCAAGCTGAATGGGTTGCACGCTCTGCTGCAGTTCTACGACCCTCCGTTGAGATGATTTACTTTCCAGGATTTTGTTCTCGCACCCACACTAGAGGAATATGCTGATTTGTTAGGTGTGCCTATCAAGAGGCAGATGCCTTTTGTTCATATGGACGCTGAGCCTGATCTGGCTAGTCTAGCTCCTTCACTTCATCTGGATGCCTCCGAGTTGGTATTGTATAGTTGGAACAAGGTTCCCGGTTTCTCCTTGCAGTTCTTAGTGGGAAAAACTCAGCAGTGCGCCAAAGACGGATGTTGGGTCGTGTTCAACACCATTCTCGCTCTGTGCATATATGGCATCATTCTGTTCCCCAATATGCCGGATTTTGTAGACTTTGACGCGTTTCGCATCTTTGCTTCAGGGAATCCAGTCCCTACCTTGATAGGAGATGTCTACCATTCCATCCACTACAAAAACGAGAACAGAAGGGGCAAGAATGTCTCGTGTTGTGCGCCCTTGCTTTATAAATGGCTTGATAGTCATCTACCCAAGAGGGGTCCCTTTGTTTCGTCTGCAGCCACAGCTGAGTGGTCCGAGCGTTTGATGAGTCTATCAGCGGAGGACGTTGACTGGTTTGACAGAGATAGGTTGGGTACCGAGATTATCTTCAGCTGCAGCGGGTTTCCAAACGTGCCTTTGATAGGCAGGAAGGGCTGTATAAACTACAATCCGTCTTTGCTGGTCCGACAGTTCGCGTATGCTTTGAGAGCTCCGCCGAAGGATGAAGAGGTGCAGGAATCTCTGTACCTCACTGGTCTTCTAGAAGGGGATATGTTATCTAAGCTTCAACGCGCTTGGAATGGCGTCAGTAAGAGGGGAAAACCATCGCTCGGGAGAAGCAATAATCAAGCCTACCCTCCATATATGACTTGGATCAGAGCCAGAGCAGATGCTATAGGGATGTCATTTCTTCCTGCCAAGCCAGAAAGACCTCCAACGATTAAAGAGCCTACTACTGTGCCCATTCAGCAGCATAATCAGGTGTTAGCTAAGCGAGATGAATTGAAGCGGGCAAATGAAGAACTGGAGAAAGAATTGGCTCAGCTCCGAAGCGAGAGAAACGAAGCCGTTCATTCCTTCAAAAGGCAGACAGAGCTGGTGAACCAGCTGGGGACAGACTTGACTAAGCAGATAGCCGAGCGTGAACGCATGGGTCAGGACTTCAAAGCTGTCAACGATGTACTGGCCACGAAGAAGCAGCACGTGGACGAAGCATATCGGAGGATATCCAAGTTCAACCAGCACTGGAAGGCTTCCCTAGCCACCAGGAAAGAGCGGGAGGATAAGCTGATGCAACAGATCTCCAAGCTGGAAGCCCAAATGAAGGATAGTGAGAAGAGGTTTGATGAAGAAACCGCTCGCAGATACACCGCCGAAGGCCAGCTCAACAGAGCTCTCGCTAACCTGAAGGAGCGCAAACTGATGTTTGAATCCAAGAAACGGAGGTTAGAAGATTGTTTCGACGAAGGAGCATGGGAAGATTCGGTCGAAGGTCTTCAGTACACCATTATGCAGAGAGAGCTACTCGTCGAAGGGTTACTCACTCGGCCTGTTAGAAGAGTTTCGCGCCCGTGGCCATACTTGACTATATTTGTAATCCTTTTTTGTTGATCATTGTTGGATGCTGACCATCACCAGGCTTGTTGGCTGAGGTCATGCTATTGATTCATCTTGTACTCACTGATGTTGTGCACTGCCTTGATGGGCTTTCTTTCATTATATATGAGATTGTTATTTCCATGACTGGACTCAGACTTCTTATTATCAGCACTGGCACTCAGGCACTAGGATCGGGGGAGATCTCCCTAACGCACAGACACACGTTTGCATTTGCATGAAGCATTTGCATAACAAGCACTTTGTCGTTTTTTCCTAACCCTTTTGTGTTTCCAGGTTGTTTCAGGTGGTTCCAAGATTGATCAGAGACCTATTCACCACTATCCGACTAGAGCTAATCAAACCAGGATCATGGAGCAAGTGCAAACTGATGTTCAGGAACTCCGCAAAAGAATGGATCGCTTCATGGAGCTCATGCAAGCGGTCGCCAATGGCCAGGATCAGCTCAGAACTTTGGTTTAGCCTTTGATTTCAAGGGTTGATAGCAATGGCGTACTTCATGGCGGAACTGTGCCTACTCCTCCACCAGTTGAAACTCCACAGAATGGTGTTCCCGTGACCGGGGGAAATGGCAGTGCCAACAGCAACGTGATAGCTAACATGGAACTCAATGGCAATACGACGGGCGTCGGTAATGGGAGTCTGGAAGCTAATGTCAATATCGGGCTGGGCAACGGCAATGCAGGTGTTGGGAATCTGTTCGGGCCTCAGCCGTGGTTAGAAGATCGTCAGGAAGATGTGTTCTCTCAGAGAGGTGCTGAAGGGGAGCTGAATGCTGAAGCGCGTTTAAGGTTCAAAGCACTCGAGGATAAGATGAGAGATATCGAGAACCAGAACACCCTGGGCGTTGATATGTCCAAGTTGGGACTGATTGCTGATTTCAAGGTGCCTCCCAAGTTCAAGGTACCTAACTTTGAAAAGTATAAGGGCACTACTTGCCCTCGCGTCCACCTGAGATCATATTACAGGAAAATGTCAGCTCATTCGGGTGACGAGAAGTTGCTGATGCACTTCTTTCAGGACAATCTGTCCGGGCCATCCCTCGAATGGTACATGAGTCTGGAGCCTACCAGTGTGCGCACGTGGAAGGATCTTGCTGAAGCATTTGTGCACCACTACCAATACAATAGCGACTTGGCCCCGAACCGAGTCCAGCTGCAGAATCTGTCACAGAGGAACAATGAAGGTTTTAAGGAATACGCCCAGCGGTGGCGTGAATTGGCAGCCAGGGTTCAGCCGCCGATGGTTGAACGCGAGCTTGTGCAGATGTTTGTAGCCACCCTCCCAGGGGTTTACTATGAGAAATTGGTCAGCGGTATGTCTGGAACTTTCTCAGATCTCATTATCACGGATGAGCACATTGAAAATGGGATCAAGCTCGGGAAAATTCAAGGTGAGTCATCCTCAGCTGGAGGAGGCGGAAAGAAACCTTATGCTGGCAAAAGACGGGAAGGAGAAACGAGCGCTGTGTCCAACACTCGAAGGAAGGATAAAGGCCCTCACCAGCAGGTGGCCAGCATAACCATCCCGGCAGTTCAACAGCAGCAGCAGCAGCAACCGAATCAACAAGGGTACAGAAAGTATCAGAATCAGACACCTTTGTCGAGCCGTCACCTCGAAACACCGCCCATGTCGTACGCGCAACTATTGCAGACTTTGCTTCAGCTACAGTTGATCCAGAAGAGAACACTGGCTCCCTTGACAGGGGAACCTCCGTCAGGTTATGACGCGAATGCAACTTGTGAGTTTCACTCAGGGGCACCAGGCCACACAGTAGAGAACTGTAAAGCCTTCAAACACAAGGTGCAGGACATGGTGGATGCCAAGATCATCAACTTCTCAGATAATGTGCCAAATGTCACGAAGAACCCTATGCCGAATCATAGGGGAGGTGGAGTGAATGCCATTATCAAAGACGAGAGTTCGGATTTGTTGACTGACGTCAGAGATCTGAAGATGCCGCTTAGCTTCGTTAAAGATAAGTTGATGAAAAGGGGTCTCTTTCCAGGTTGCGGAGAGCTATGTATGGGTTGTGCGACACGTTCTGACGGATGTGAACAGTTGGAAGAAGGAGTTCAAAGTCTGATGACTGAAGGTATTCTACAGTTTAGCCGGAGGGCCGAATGTGGATCAGGGGAGGTAGTGCTGAAGCAAGATGATGAGGTCGCCACCATCACCATCCCTCGCCAGACGATAACTATTTCTGCACCCAGACCGCCCACGATTACTATCACCAAAGCTGGGCCGATACCGTTCGAAAGCACTAATGCTGTCCCATGACATTACGGGGCTGAAGTCTACTGCAATGGACAGAAGTTGGAACTAGAACCGTTCGGGTCGTCTGTGGAGAACCTTGCGGGAATCAGTGGTATTACTCGCAGCGGGAGAGTGTTTGCACCACCAGAGGTCGTGGCGGATAGAGCAGTCAGAGCTGATGCGGCTGATAAAGGTAAAAGTAAAGTCGTTGAAGAGATCCCTCGTGGGGTAGAAAAAGAATTACTTGTTAAAGATGCCGAGGAGTTCATGCGGTTGATTAAAAAGAGTGACTACAAGATTGTGGATCATCTCCATCAGACACCCTCGAAGATTTCCATCCTGAACTTATTGCTGTGTTCTGAAGCACACCGCAACGCACTGCTGAAGGTGTTGAACGCCGCATATGTACCGCAAGAAATATCGGTAAATCAGCTAGAAGAGGTCGTAGCCCACGTAAATGCTGGAAATGGGTTAGGCTTCACTGACCTGGAGCTGACGCCGAAAGGGAGGAACCACAATAGCGCTCTGCACATCTCGATAGAGTGTAGGGGAACGATTATGTCGCACGTGTTGGTGGACACGGGTTCTTCGCTTAATGTTCTTCCGAAGAAGGAATTAATGAAGTTGGATACTCGTGGAGTGATTTACACGCCCAGTGATCTGGTTGTGAAGGCGTTCAATGGGACTAAACGCCATGTTTTCGGGGAGGTGACCCTGCCAATCCAAGTCGGGCCAGAAACGTTCGATCCGGTCTTTTATATTATGGACATCATGTCTGCCTACAGCTGTCTCTTGGGCCGGCCGTGGATCTATGCTGCTGGTGCCGTGACCTCCACGTTGCACCAGAAACTCAAATATGCTGTCAGGGGGTAGCATCGTAACTGTTTGTGGCGAGGAAGACATAATGGTGAGCCATTTGTCGTCCTTTAAGTATGTTGAGATGGATGGAGAAATCCATGAGACTCTGTGCCAAGCGTTCGAAGCTGTCAAAGTGAAGGACGTAGCTCCTGTAGTCACTAAAAAGCCAGAGATGACCCTCTCCTCATTCAAGGAAGCTCGGGCCGTTGTCCAAGCCGGATCTACCCCAGGCTGGGGCGAATTTTGGAGATACCTAACAAGCAAGATAAGTTTGGGTTGGGATATTCTCCTGGAGCTGAAGCTTCTTCTTCTAGCAGTACGTCGCGAGGTAAGGGGCCGATCCAGTTTACCAGTGGCGGAGTGATTTTCGAAAGCATCAACCCGGTGTCTGAAGACAGCGGAGATAGCGACTGTGACCTCGACTCTTGGATCCAGCCAAGCAAGCCAGGCGAGGGCCTCACCAACTGGTCCGTCAAGGATTTCATCCAGATGACAAGCGAAGAGTAATGATTTACTTTTTCCAATCATTGTACAACCCTATGTCCTACCCGGGGCATAGTGGTTTTATTGTCAGGGCCTTGTTGGATTATGTACATGTATTTTGTTAATAAATCAAAGGCGTTTTCTTCGTATTCAAATACTGTGATCTCTGTTATTTCTGTTTTATATTTGTTTTGAAAAACAATAAAATGGCAATGGGGTTTGTGCTGACCTGCACATCCTTGTTTTAAACTTAACCCTTGTTATTGCAGGGTCCACATAACAGATGACATTGACTCTGGACCTTCTACGACTCACTTCGACTTCGATTGCCTGATCTATCAAGCCGAAGAAGAGATTGATGAAGACGAAGACCTTCCTAAAGAGTTGGCCCGCTTGTTGAAACAAGAGGAGAAAGTTATTCTGCCTCATGAAGAGGAGATCGAGATTGTGAATCTGGGTTCTGAAGAACTCGTCAGAAACGTCAGGATAGGGGCTGCATTGCAGAGCGATGTCAAGCAGAGATTGGTCGAGATGCTAAGAGAGTATAGTGACGTATTTGCTTGGTCATACGAAGATATGCCCGGACTTGATACTGACATCATGGTCCACCACTTGCCGCTGCGAGAAGATTGCCCTCCCGTTAAGCAGAAGCTTAGAAGGACGAGACCAGATATGGCCGTTAAGATCAAAGAAGAAGTGCAGAAACAGCTTGATGCTGGCTTCTTAGCGGTCACTACTTATCCTTCGTGGGTCGCCAATATAGTGCCTGTACCGAAGAAGGACGGTAAGGTACGAATGTGCGTCGATTATCGGGATTTGAACAGGGCGAGCCCTAAAGATGATTTCCCGCTGCCTCATATTGATGTGTTGGTCGACAATACAACCCAGTTCTCCATGTTTTCGTTCATGGATGGCTTCTCCGGTTACAATCAGATCAAGATGGCGCCAGAGGACATGGAGAAAACTACGTTTATTACGCCTTGGGGAACGTTTTGCTACAAGGTAATGCCTTTCGGTCTGAAGAACGCAGGGGCCACTTACCAACGAGCAATGGTTACTTTGTTTCATGACATGATTCATCATGAGATTGAAGTCTATGTTGATGACATGATTGCGAAGTCCCAAACGGAGGAGGGACATCTGGTCAATTTGTTGAAGCTTTTTTAGAGGCTTAGGAAGTTCAGGTTGAGGCTGAATCCTAACAAATGTACTTTCGGGGTACGGTCCGGAAAGCTACTGGGGTTTATCGTGAGTGAAAGAGGCATCGAGGTTGATCCTGCGAAGATAAAGGCGATACAAGAAATGCCAGTGCCGAAAACAGAAAAAGAAGTTCGTGGTTTCCTGGGCAGAATAAACTAAATTGCAAGGTTTATTTCTCAGCTCACGGCCACGTGTGAACCGATGTTCAAACTGTTAAAGAAAGATCAGGCGATTATCTGGAATGAGGATTTCCAGAAGGCATTCGACAAGATAAAGCAGTATCTGCAGGAACCTCCAATCTTGATACCCCCAGTGGCTGGACGGCCTCTAATCATGTACTTGACAATTCTTGAGAATAGTATGGGGTGTGTTCTCGGTCAGCACGACGAGACGGGCAGAAAAGAGCATGCCATTTACTACTTGAGTAAAAAATTCACTGACTGTGAATCTCGCTACTCAATGCTGGAGAAAACGTGTTGTGCACTAGCTTGGGCTGCCAAACATTTACGACAGTACATGATCAATCACACCACTATGCTAATTTCGAAGATGGATCCGATCAAGTACGTCTTCGAGAAGCAAGCGCTTTCGGGCAGGATTGCCAGATGGCAAATGGTGTTGACGGAATATGACATTCAGTACGTTTCCCAGAAGGCCATCAAGGGAAGCGTATTATCTGAGTACCTTGCCGAGCAGCCGATCGAGGATTATCAGCCGATGAAATTTGACTTCCCTGATGAGGATATCATGTTTCTCAAAGCGAA
Organism: Lathyrus sativus; assembly: GCA_963859935.3. Lineage (NCBI taxonomy): Eukaryota > Viridiplantae > Streptophyta > Magnoliopsida > Fabales > Fabaceae > Lathyrus > Lathyrus sativus. Next base: position 7,791 of record CAWUDS030002251.1, on the reverse strand, counting down.
AGATTGCGAAGAACCGTTGCCCGACGAGGGGCCAGATAGGAAATCCCAGTGGAAATTGATATTTAACGGGGCGGTTAATTCTTATGGAAGTGGCATTGGGGCGATCATCACGACCCCCCATGGATCCCACATCCTGTTCACTGCGTGACTGACGTTTCCGGTTACCAATAATGAAGCGGAGTACGAAGCATGCATTATGGGTCTAGAAGAGGCAATTGATTTGAGAATCAAGAAACTAGACGTATATGGTGACTCGGAGCTTGTGATCAACTAGATTAAAGGGGAGTGGGAGACTCGTCAATCGAATTTGGTGCCGTACATGAACTATGCCAGAAGGCTGCTTCCGTTCTTTGATCGAGTGGAGCTCCATCATGTGCCCAGAGCTGAAAACCAGATGGCTGATGCCCTAGCCACGTTGGCTTCGATATATAAAGTCAATTTCTGGAATGAAGCTCCAAGATTTGTCCTTTCTCGTCTTGATAGACCTGCATTCGTCTTTGCGATCGAGGAAGTCGCCGACGGCAAGCCATGGTTCCATGACATCCAGACCTTCCTTATGACTAAGGAGTATCCTGCGGGAGCGTCAACCCAGGATAAGAAGACTCTGAGGAGGCTATCTGGAAATTTTTATCTCAATCCTGATGGAGTTTTGTATAAAAGAAACCATGATCTCGTGCTACTCAGATGTGTAGATGAGAAAGAAGCGAGTATGCTCATGGAAGAAGTCCATGAAGGCACATTTGGTACGCATGCCGGCGGGCATCCTATGACAAGAAAGATCCTGAGAGCAGGGTATTACTGGCTGACGATGGAGTCGGATTGCTTCAAATTCGCGAAGAGATGTCATAAATGCCAGATTTATGCTGATAAAGTTCATGTGCCGCCGTGCCCTTTGAATGTCATGTCCTCCCCGTGGCCGTTCTCCATGTGGGGCATCGACATGATAGGCAAGATCGAGCCTACTGCATCTAACGACCATCGCTTTATTCTAGTAGCTATCGACTACTTCACCAAGTGGGTGGAGGCAGCTTCATATGCTAATGTGACCAAGCAGGTGGTGGCTAAATTCATAAAGAGGGATATCATCTGTCGTTACGGAGTTCCCGAGCGGATCATTACTGATAATGGTTCGAATTTGAATAACAAGATGATGAAGGAGCTGTGCTAGAGTTTCAAGATTAAACACCACAACTCATCTCCTTACCGGTCGAAGATGAATGGCGCCGTTGAAGCGGCCAATAAGAACATCAAGAAGATCGTTCAGAAGATGGTTGTGACCTATAAAGATTGGCACGAGATGCTGCCATTCGCACTGCACGGTTATTGTACAACGGTGCGTACGTCAACCGGGGCAACTCCTTTCTCCTTGGTGTACGGTATGGAAGCTGTCCTACCGTTAGAAGTGGAGATCCCTTCTTTGCGAGTTTTGGTTGACGTGAAACTCGACGAGGCAGAATGGATTAAGAACCGACTGAAACAACTCAGCCTGATGGACGAGAAGAGGTTAGCATCGATTGCGCATGGTCGTCTGTACCAAAGCCGAATGAAGAAAGCTTATGACAAGAAGGTGCGTCCTAGAAGCTTTCAGACGGGTGATCTCGTCCTGAAGAAGATTCTTCCTCCATATTCCGATCATCGGGGCAAGTGGACTCCCAATTACGAAGGTCCGTACGTCGTCAGCAAGGTCTTCTCGGGAGGAGCTTTGTTGTTATCCACGATGAATGGTGAAGATTTTGCATCCCCAGTGAACGCGGACGCAGTTAAAAAATACTTTGCTTGAAAGCGACCCGCTGGACAGTAAAAAGAGAGTCCAGGCAAAAATGAGGCATCCCGGCGAACCATAAAAAAAGGAAAAAGGTTTGGGCAAAAATTAGGGATATAAATTGAAAAAATGTACACCCGCAAAGTCGAAAACCCGGATGGGCGACTTTGGCAAAAAAGGGTATCCCGGTGAACCGAAAACCCGCAAAGGGCGGTTCACGCAAAAGTTAGGGATTTGAAAAAGCAAATGACTGGGTTCCGCGTGTGGACTTTCATTGTTTAGTGGTTTGGAGGACCCGAGGGCCGTTTATCTGAATCAATCTCTTCTGAAGCTGAAGCGTCGGAGAAGTATCGAAGTCGAGTGGGTCATAGAGGGATCAACTCATGGTGTTCGTCTACGCCTCGTTGCCGACATTCGTATATACTGATGTATATTTATGTTTTATTTTTTTGCGCGGCTTCCTCATTCCAGGAGCTTGCATCTGTTGTAAAACATTTTTACCCATTCAGGGGTTCGTTATCAATAAAATGTATACTATTCAGCAATTCTGTTTGTCTGTTTAGCATTTATCCGTTTTGTTTGCGAAAAAGAACGCCGATGTTTTTGACAAAATGCGCATACATAAACTTACTGGCCTAGGCCGCTGATTGTTGAAACAGTGAATTACTTAAACATTGTCACAAGATGATAACCTTGATAGGTCCCTTTGAGAAGGGCATCTTGTCTGTTTGTTTGTGTTGGTGCAGGTGTAGCAGGTTCCAGGCAGTGCGCCGTATGCATCCCCAAGCAGGATGATTCCTCCTTCTCCAGCAAAGTTCAGCAGCCTCTCCCCGCAGAGTCTGAACGTGAGATCGTAAACATTAATATGTCTCCCCAGGTAGAGAAGATTCTCTCCCCAATCGGATGTATCCTGAAGGAATATCCTATCCCCAGCTGAGTCTTTCACTGAAGTGTGCAGCACTCGATAGTTCAAGACTGAAGTCTTCAGCGGAATTGAGATTCCCCACAGAGTCGTACTCTCCCCCGAAGCAGGATGATTCCTTCTTCCCCAGCCAAGTTTGCAGATCCCCAAGAGAGCCGAGTCCTTGGAAGCAGTTGGGACCATGATTGGTTTCCCCCAGTAGAATGTTGAATAGCTGATGTTGTATTCCCCCGCCGGAGCCGTTATCCTCAGAGAAGTAGCCGTGAAGGCCGTGCAGTTTATTTCCGCGATTGACATCACTTTCCTCAGCAGGTCCGAGTTCTCGTAGAGCTCCGTTCCCCGGCAGCAGTCGACTGAAGTTCATTTCCCCATGCAGAGCCCGATTGAGATCGGCGTGACCTTTTCTCCGTGGCAGGATGATTCCTTCCCCCCACCAGAGTGGTCCTTTCTCCTGGACAGGAGGATTCTCCCTTCGGCATTTATTTTGCTGGCGGGATCGCAGCATGTTGCATGATTGCCTAACATTTTGCATGAGTGCATAACATTTCCACCGTGTGGAGCATTGCGCCATTGCCAAAGCATATGCATACTAAACATGAGATAGGTTGTTACCATTCTTGTTTTGCAGGTGTTCCGCCGCAGAATTGATTGCTCAAGAAGATTCTTGAATTCTCCCCAACGGAGTCGCCTGATCAAGATGATTCTTGAAATCCCCAGCAAAGTCTTCGGCCCTTGAATTCTCCAGTAAAGTCGTTTTCTTAAGATGATTCTTAAAATCCCCGGTGCAGTCGCTAGAGTTGCTTGCTCAAGTTGATGCTTAGAGTCCCCGGCAGAGCGTCTGCTCAAGATGATTCCTGAAATCTCCAGCAGAGTTGTCGGTTCAGGATGATTCTCGAAGCCCACACGGAGTTATTTGTCCAAGATGAGTCTTGAAGTCCTCAGCAGAGTTTATTCACCCAGAATGATTCCTGGATCCCCGAAGCAGAGTTACTTGATAATTCTCCAGAATCCCCAGCGGAGATGCGTCATCCCCAGCAGGTTTCTAAACAGCGAAGTTGAAACTTCCCTCGAAGACTTGATGATTGAAGTCCAACCGTGTTAATGAAGCAGTTCTCTCGGCTGATGCAGAGTGCCTGATGGTAGAAGTTGGATATCCCCAGTTGGTTCATGATTGACCGAGAATTCTATTCCCGACTTACTGATGAAGTCTGACTGATGCCCGAAAGTTCTCTTTGAATGCCCGATGGCATGATCAACATGATCGTCGACTTGATGAGTCCCGAGGAACATTGATGCCTAACGGCATGATAGACCATGTATTACCGGTTACCGTGTGACCAATCCCCCAGCTGGTTGCCGTGTAGCTAGTATTTCAGTTTTCGAAGATTTGTCCCGTCAGAGTAACGTGTACTCGTGCAGTTGGCAAATTTCCGGGTTTGTCGGTATTCAAACGTCTCGCACCTTGATTGGTTGAGAGTCGTTCTCTTCTCACCCATTCAGGTTCAAGCCGTTTGAATAGGGGCAGCTGTTGCACCCTAAAATTTGACCAGCATTTCTTTACTTAGCTTATGTTTCATTTCATTCACATTAGCATTAGCATTTGCATTTCATTAACATGTGTGCAGGCAATCAAGGGGTATGATTACCAATCAAAAGCTATCCAAGACTATGAAGCTAGCTAAGAGGGTTATTCAAGTGTTCAAGGGTTGATATCCTTGTCAGAGAAGTTAAAAGATCCTCAGAGAGAGTGGTTGAAGCCAAGTGTGCAGGTCTCCTAACTTGAGAGTTGTGGGAAGCCACCAGATGATTCTGAAACCATGAGGTTGGACTTAAAGCCTTGAGAGAGCTTGTGAGATGTCTTTAAAGCCCTCAGGAGGCCTAGATAAGTCATTGTGCAAGATTAAGAAGCCTCAGCCATGGGTGGTGTAATCAGGGTTTGACTGGGTCAACTGATGATTTGGACCAGGTTGAGACCTAACTCAAGGGCCATGTGATCATGGATTGATGCATTGAGATGCTATAAGGATTATTCCAAGATCAACTCATCATGATTGAAGAGTTTGAGAAGTTTCAAGCTAGGGTTTCTAAGACTTGACAGTGTAAAATCCCCTAGTTTGACCCCTATCTTCAAGGTAGTTTAGCTCAAGATGTGATTGTCATCTCATCTTGACCCTAACATTAATGTTGTAGAGCTTGCTCTTAGATTTAATTTGAGTACTAGAAGTCCTTGATAGGATTTGTAGAGCTCAAGTTATGACTTTGACAAGTTACAGGTCATCTGAGGTATGTGAATCTGGGGCCTTGAAAGTCACCCAACTTGCATCAAACCTTTGCCCAAGAAGGGTGATTCCTATGAACTTTTGGTCAACATGAATGTTGTTCCTTATCTTCTTAGCTTTCTAGAGAGTACTAGAAGTCCTTTATAGGATTTGTAGAACTCAAGTTATGGCTTTGACAAGTCAAGGGCATTTTGGTCATTTGGAAATTATAGGTCATTTCAAGCATAAGGCCATAACTCCTATTTCCAAGCTTCAAATGGAAAAATATTCAACATCAAACTTGCTTAAAATGATGTTTTAAGGCTAGTAAGGAGGTCATGAGATGTTGAAAAGGCTTGTAGCTCAAAGTGATAAAAATGACCTAAAATGAAGGCATAAGTTAAATAAGTCAAAGATGGAAATTGAAATTTTCAACCTACACATCCAAACCATGGCATGTAATATATCATTTTGACTCTAGAAAACATTTTAAAGACAATGGTTCAGCCACATTTTTGATTTGAGGTCTAAATCATGGACTTGCTTTGGAAAATGGTTACTTGCATATTAAGCAACATTTGCAAAACTTAGAATTGAGGCATGGGCAAGGAACTTGGCAAGCTAAACCATTCCAAATTGTCACTAGGGGAGAAATTGAAGGGTATTGAGATGAATTTCAAGCTGCAAACAGAATTGAGCATGGCAAGATAAGTGATTCAAAATCTCATGACATGAGATATGTAAAATCTCATTGGAAGGATCTAGAGGGTTCTAGATCATCCAAACTTCATCTATATATTGAGTATAATGCATCCATGGCAAGGGTTGGTGATCATTGAAGGTTTGAGCATAGTTTGGAATTGAGTTTTCATAGATTGCAATTGAAATCGGTTTCATCAATTTCCTCCATTTCCTTCCATTTTCTTGATTGGTTCTTCTTCCCTGAGTATCAAGGATTGATTCCAGATCATTTCCAAGAAGAATTGGTGGCTAGATCGTGTGGGAGCAAGGGATTTTCAGCACCTGCAACTCTTCATCGTGTTTCAAGATTGAAGCACTTTCCATTGAATCTTTTGCATACAGAAGCAATGAGGAGGTTCAGTGATCGTGTCTAGAAGATTTGAGGGCTTGAAGTGGAGATTTCGTGCATCTGTTATTCAAGAATTTCCAGGGTTGTACCCTTCTTCCCCTAGCTTGATTTAGGTAGAATTAGGTTGAATTAGGGTGTTAGATTAGTTGTAGAATGTCCTAGGATGGTTTTCATATGGTTAATTGTGGAATTAGAGACAAATTAAGTGAGTCACCATTTTCGGTTGAGATTAGGAGATGTTGATTCTTGGGGTTTCAGAGGAAACTATGGGCATGATTGAGTTCGTGGCAAGATTTGGAGCGTGTTTCATATTTTGACCATTTGCATTGGAGGCTCCTAGAGTGAACTAGGGTTGGGGAAGACGACCGGAGCTCCATCGGCGGCGGCCGGAGCTGGGCGCGAAGCTCAGAGGTTTGAATTAGAGAAGATGAACTTCTCACCATTGGATCTTGGTCTGACCATTGACTGGGAGAAGATCCAAGGGCTGTGTTTTATTTCTGAATTGTGAAGGATTTCAAATGAAACGCTGCGTTTCATTTATTTCGCGCCTTGGGCTCAATAATCTGAGTGTTATCCACACCCCCCAGCAAGCCCAACCCAGAATTTTAACTGAATCTGAATGCTATTTGCACCGCGCGCTTCATTATTTTCCTTTGATTTTCCTTTAATTTTCATTTTATCCATGGTTCTTGTAAAAATCATATAAAATTGAATATTAATCCAATCAAACCCATTCTTTTTGCATATTACTCATGATTGAGTCTATTATTTTTTAGAAAAAAAAATATTTTCATTTAATTTAATTTATGATTTAATTGGAATTTTGTATTTTAATTGATATTAAAATGTTTATGTTTGATGCATATTTTTGTAGAATTTTGTGTGATCTCATAGTGATGACTCTTGGCCTAATTTTTGGTATGTGATTAGGTTAGATGTGTATGATCCCATACTAATTTTCTCACATTTTTGTGATGAAAATAGGTGTGCTTTCTAGATTGATGTTTAGAGACTTCCTTTTTAGGGTTTTAGGTTGATACCTTAGAATGTAGATTTAATTCTAGGTCCAAATGATGATTTGATCTTTGAAACTAATATGATAGAGTCATGATTGACCTAGGTTCCCATAGTAAGTTTTGTAGGATTTTACAATTGATTCTAGTATTTTAGTTAGGACTAACTTTAGTGCTAGGTTTTAGGTGACCCTAATTTACTAATTCAGTTAGTTTAACTCACTTAGTTCCCTTAGATTAGGGTTTGTGCTTAGTTTGCCTTTGATTGAGATTGAAGATAAGTTGAAGACAAGTGGAAGATGCTTGAGGTGGCTTGAAGTTGCTTGGAGCTTTGGGTTTGTTGGTGCCTGAAGGTGTCTGATGAAGAGTAGGAGATAGGACATAGGGAGAGCTTTGTAGTTAGAATGATTTCTTTCACAAACATGGAAAGCATCTTGTGCTTCCATTCCTCCCAAGGATTAAAAGTCCTTCCATGGTATTCACCTCCCTCCTTTGGAGGGATAAGTGATGGTACCTAGGAAGTAGAACTTTTGAGGGAACCATTCTTCTGATGTTAAACCCTTATAGGCCTCCTTTGGTGGTCAATAAGCAGTTTAATATCCTAGCTTATCCAGTTAAGTGATTTCTTCTGGTTTATGTATCTTGAGAGATGGTGGGCTTGAGTCTGAAGAGGAGGACTTCATGGAAGAGGATGATTCCTTGAGCATTGCCATTGCAGCTGAGGCTTGGAAAGCAAGAATAACATG